>MU680399.1:70368-80411 GCA_026770625.1 Nicotiana glauca | reverse complement strand
ATTTTCTTGAAGTCGGGTATTCATCTGAAGAACATGAAGGTCAATACAAGTGTTTTTACAAAAAGAAAAGAGAGGGAAGTAGTTTTCAGGAAGGAAACGACAGTTTTAAGGAAAGTAATTTTTCGGAGGATTGAAACACAGTTTCAGGGAAATGGTTCTGAAGGCGGACGTTGGAAGGTAGATAAAACAAGTTTCGGAGGAAAATAAGATAAAAGAAAAGAATCTTAGTCTGTTGAATCTTTCTCCTAAGATAAAATCTTAGTCTGATGAATTTTTCACCTAAGATAAAAGGAAAGAATCTTAGTCTGATGAAACTTTCACCTAAGATGAAATCTTAGTCTGTTGAATTTTTTACCTAAGATAAAAGCATAATATGGAAAAAAGGAAGGCATAATTTGAAAACAAAAAGTAGAAGTCATAAGAAAAAAAGCGGAAGGCATAATTTGAAAATGAAGGCACAAGTTAGAAAAGGAAAGGAAGGCGTAATTTGAAAAGAAAAGGAAGGCATAATTTGAAAACAGAAAGGAAGGCAGAAGTTGAAAAATAAAGAAAGGATTGTTGAAATTAAAAGATTAAGAAAACCTGAACACAAGAATGGACCCAGTCTGATGAATTATCTCCTGGAGTCATAATCTCAGTCCGATGGATCTTCCTCCTGAGACCACACAGAAATGGACCTAGTCTGATAAGTTATCTCCTAGAGTTTAAATCTTAGTCTGTTGAAACTTTCACCTAAGATAAAAATCTTAGTCTGATGAATTTTTCACCTAAGATAAAGGTAAAAATCTTAGTCTGTTGAACTTTCACCTAAGATGAAAATCTTAGTCTGATGAATTTTTCACCTAAGATAAAGTTTTAGTCACAAGGGAAGTACAATTTTAGCTTTCAATTTGTACATATGATAATATGCTGTACCCAGTTATCAAAATGGGGCAGAAAATTTTCTTTATTTGAATGTTTTCGTAACCAGGCGCCCACCTGAAAAACAAGAGAATATCTTTCAAATAAAAAACCAGGCGCCCACCTGAAAAAAATAAGGGAATACTTTTAAAATTAGAAACCAGGCGCCCACCTGAAAAACAAGGGAATATTTTTAAAATCAGTAAGCAGGCACCCACCTGAAAAACAAGGGAAGTATCCATTGAAAATCTAGCTTCGAATTCTAATATTTGATAACATGATATGCCCAGTCACCATACCGGGGCAGAAAAATTTTCTTTGGATTGTTTGTTTTGTCGTAAGCAGGAGCCCACCTGGATAACAAGGGAATACAGTTTAAAAGGAATCACAAGCAGGAGTCTACCTGGAAAATGGACACATATTTCAAATTGAAGTGGTTGAACGTCATCAAGGCAATAACAAGAATGCCTTTGGAAGAATACAAGATACAAGTTCAAGGCAACACAAGAACAAATTGGAAGACATAGATAGGATCTTTGTAATTCCTAATTCATAGCTTAGGTTATCTTCTTTTATTTTTACCACGGTGTAATAAGGGGGCAGTCAGCAGCAATAGCAGTAACGACAGCAACAACAATGAGATCACAGTCCCTGGTAGTTCCAGCTACCAGACATTCCTGAACTACACTGACCTGATTCCTGTTTAGCCCAGGATATGTAGGCAACCTCTGAAGCAGGGTGCGGTCAAAACTTTTCAAAATATTTCACAACGGAATACTCGAACGCGTAAAAATCGCTCATATTTGCTCACTTATCTTTGCACGAAAACTCTTTGTGTTTCCGAGCAAAGAGGTTCAGCTGTGAGCACGTGATTTTTATCCTACATATGAGTTATTCCCATAAAATTCAAAATAAATAATTTTTCCTTATTTTTACAATTTGTGTGAATTTGGTGTTGATTGTTTGCATGATTAAATCAAATAAAATACCAAAATATGCATCTTTTATTCAGGAGATTAATTTCGCATTTAGTAGATATTAATTCATTTTGGGACGATTTTAAGAAAACCAAAATATAGCATTTTTGTGATTTTAATCGAGAAATTATCATAAATAAAGTTAATTAGTCTAACAATTGTAATAAAATCAAAATAGATACAAAATAAAAAATATAATACAGAAAATACAAAGGAAAATAAAATACCAAAAATAATAATAAAAAAGTACAATACAAAATACAAAATAAAATAATGGTAAAAATACAAAAAATGAGGAAATACAAAAAAAGGGGAAAGAAATAATTAATACCCCAATTGCCAGGCCCAAGCGAAAATAATCTTAAGTCCAAACGCCCCAAGCCCAACTAATTGGCAACCCAGTCCGGTCCAGCCCCATAAACATGAAATGACGCCGTTTAGGGCGTCGTTAATCTTAGCCTTTCATTTTAGTGATCCAACGGTCCAGCTTCAATTACACATAATTGATAAAATAGTTCAGTATAACCCTAAAATCAATTCACCCTCCTCGTATATCTTCTATCCTGTAACACCAGCTCCGCCGCCCGCCGGAATTCACCCACGGCAGCAGTGGACCTCCATCTCCGACCAAACCAACATCAAACAACTCCCCATCTCTCCCTTTATCCAAATCACCCACTGGTTCTCCCTAAATTCCACCACAACTCCCCGAAACCCTCAAACCCTAGGCGCCGCCACCATCGCCTACGGCGGCGCCAATGTTGAAACTCACACCCTCCTACCCTTTTTACATCCTCAACACTGTGTTGAAGGCCTCAAGTCTTAATAATCGCCGGAAAACCCTCGAATGTGCAAGAAAAAGCTTGACAGTGATTAAGTTTCAAGAAAGCTATAGAAGGCCTTCCTGAGACATGGATTTTCTCAAATTATTTTTAAGAGAAAGAAGAATAGAAGAATAGGTCAATGCTGAAGAAAGAAAGAAGCTAAGTTCTTTTTCTTTTTATTTTCAGTTCTTTTATATGTTTTTCTCTTCGTTCTGATTTTAGCATGCTTCCATGTGACTCTCATTTTTTAGTCCAAAATAAAATGCCTCAAATAGATTATACAGTTCTACTTTTATAGATTAATTTTTAGGGTAAAGTGCTTAATTCTCTTTTGATTACTTCCTCAAATTGATTTTTAAAATCTCACGATTAATTTTTGTTTGTTCAAGTGTTTTGTTCATTCTGAATTCTGTTTTGCTTTTTAGTTTCTGATACTTGTATGATTAAGATACTAATTCTGTCAAAGTTATCTAGTTAACTAGGATAATTGAATTTTGAATTTTAGAATCCATCTGATTAAAATTGGATAATTACTATTGTGATTAGTGGACTTGTTTTGTGAGTGATAATTTTGTTCTATAGTTTTAATATTGGAAATTATCAAAGATTGGTTATAGCTGTTTAATGTTGTTAAAGGCAGATTAATTCTAATAATTGGTAATCAAAAGCTGGAACACAGAGGGTAGTGGGTAGTAAATTCAGCTAAGTCTTAAAGGACATTTTGGGGTATAAAGTGGTTAATAATAATATTAGAAAGGCTTCAGAGGTATTCGCCGTAGAGAAAGTGGCATAAAGATAATAAACCTTATGAAGTAGGGGTAATATAGGTAGTATAAAAAGGCAATTCAGTGAATATTAAATGCAAGTGAGGGTAGAATTGGTATTACAAAGAGGTAGGAATATAGTAGAATTAGCTAGAACCTTCTAGAAGGGGTTCTAGTATAAATTTTAGTAAAATAAATATGGTAATTTGTCTAACAAGTTAAAAAATGAGGGACTCTTAGATAATTACCAATTTTAGATTTCCCTCCAATTTTCAACTCTATAAATAGGGAATTTCAACTATAATTAAAGGGACTTTTGAACCCTATAAGCTTAGAATCCTAGAAAATTTCCCAAATAATATTTATATGCTTCCAGATCTGAAGTTAAAATTTCAGAATCTAAACCTCTACTTCTAGATTTCAATTTCTTCATTTAGGTCAGAAAATTATTCCAGAAAGTCCAAATAAAAAAAAAAATTCGAAAATCCTGTGTGTATTAGCTTCAATGTTAAATAAATTTGAACTCAAATCCAATCATTTTGAGCATCTGAATGCTGTTTTGTTGCTGTGATCTCGACTGATATTTGAAAAGATTTGAAGGCTTTAAATTCCTGTTGCCATTGGACTTGATTTGTTAAGATGTTGTTGCTGTTGTTCTGTTTCTGATAGTCTTCAAGTAAACTCTGCTGATTCTCTCTTCTATTTTCTGGATTTTCTCAGGTACACTTCTTCAATTGCTTCCTGTAGCTCCCAATTTGAATGAAGCAGAAACTGTTCTCTATTTCTATATTCAGGATGACTGTATTATGTTATAATTAGTTCAAGTGTGTCAAATATAGTAGTCGAATAGTATGGATTTACTGTATTACTGAGTTCTCTATAACTGAAAGCCTGCTGTGTGTCATTTGTCCTTAAATAGCCCTGTTAACTTCTGCTCGCTTGTAATAAAATTTAGCTGATAGGATTGTGGCTGTGGATTCTGATTTATTGATATTCATCTCTGAAATTCAGGTTCATTTGTTTGAAAAAAAAACATTAACATTTTGGAATGAATAATCTCTCCTTGTTAAAGTCATTTGTATATCGGATAGACAGAGACACAAATTGATTGAGTATTCACCTATTCCAGCTTTAGTATGCAATCATTTATTCAAAAATCGAAATTACATGACTAAGTCAGTTTAAACAGGTTGTCTTTGGCAAATATTGATACTGATTCTTCAGTTTTGAATGTTGGGATTACAGTAAAACAGAATAAGGTAATTAGGATACTAATTCATCTGCGTTGATCATCCGACTTAATTTGAGCCATACGACTACTGTGAAGGTTGCATAAATTGGATAGCCTTTACATCTATGTGAAATCGATCTTAGACCCTGGCAATCATAATTGCGTTTATTTGTACTAACCTTAGGCTAAGCTGTGTTGGAGTTCATTGAGAAGTCCCAATTGCTATCCGTATTACAGTCACAAAATCCAATGGCTTGGGCATTTGACAAATAAAGAATAAAAAAATTGTAGTTACTCTTAGGTCTACATTTAAATAAAAATGAAACGAGCCTCGCCGAACCAAATACACAACTGCGGGGCCCTCGACAACTACTTATAAAAAATTTTAGATTTGGAAGGACTGTTTGGCAAATTTCATGGTCTTTCCCAAAGTTAATAAATGCGTAGATGCTTTAGGCGCGATTCATAATAATATACTTTCTTAAGTATGGTTGTACACTTGTGTGACCCAAATCTAAATCTCAACGAAGTCAAAATGTGTTAAAGGCGACAGGCGTACTGGTACGGTGTGGTCTGGAATACATTTTCACGACGTTGCAATTCTTGTAAACTTCACCAATAAAGCAGAATATTAATAAATGCACATAAAAATGGAATATATGTAGAAATCAGATAAAAAAAATACAACAGTTGAGCGACCGCGCTAGAACCACGGAATTTGGGAGAGCCTAACACCTTCTCCCGGATTAACAGAATTCCTTATCCGGATTTCTGGTTCGCGGACTGTTGACAGAGTCATATTTCCTTGGTTCGGGATTCAATCGGTGACTTGTGACACCATTATTCTCCCAAGTGGCGACTCCGAATTTTAATAACAAATTCCGTTCCGATTGTCCTTTAATTGGAAAAATTCCTTCCTTTTATTATATCCCTCACGGGGTGTAGTAGGCGAAAAAAGGAGGTGTGACAACTCTGGCGACTCTGCTGGGGAATAGAAACCCAGAACTTCGGTTCAGGGTTTAAGAATTCGAGCTCAGTTAAATTGCTGTATTTGTTTATATCTGATTTCCCTATATGTTCATGATTAATGTGCTAAATGTTTACCGCTTTGATATTATTTGAACTGTATATAAATTGTACCGAAAATCCTTCTCTTCTTAAATTGTCACAAAAGTACTTAGGTAGTGCCAATATTTTTGAAAGAAAAATGGATGAAGACCATCCGGCCCAGGTGATTTAAAAGGTTTAAAATTAAAGACGAATTTTTTGAATTTTGATTGGGACAGTGGATTGTCTAAGGAGACCAAGTTATATTCTATAAAATTAGGAGTGTCTTTATTAATAGCTGCCTAGTCGGAGTATTAGTGACTAGTAGCAAAAAATTGTTTAAAATAATTGTAGGTATGGTCTATGATGCCTTGAGGTTCATCTATCCAATTGCCCTCAGTGTCTTTGAAAAATACAATTTTATTAGTTCTTCTATTATTTGTGGAACAAATGTGAAAATTTTTTAAGTTGGAATCTCTCTCGTTGAGCCAGTTTATTCTAGAGCGTAATTTTCATAAATCTTCCTCTATTTTTAGTAAATTGTTGTAGTCAGGCTTGAGGGTTATTTTCAAGTTACTAAGGAAATTACTATGACCATAGGATTTTGATTTTTGAATCCCAGCTAGTCTTGCTAAAATATTTTTTTTTTCTAAAAAGGTCTCCAAAAGTAGTATTTTCCAGTCAACTATACGGTTCCTAAAGTTCTTAGAGGCTTCGGCAAATTTTTTGTCAAGCCAACATTCATTGATAAAGTTACCAAATTTAGGGTGCTGGCACTAAAAGGTTTCCAATCTAAAGAGCTTGGGGAAGGAATTTAAGCATTTAGGAATTATTTCTAGTAGGATAGGATTATGATACGAGTGGGTTTTGGGCAAGTGGATAACAGATACCCTATGAAATATACTTAACAACTGCTCATTTGTCAAAACTTTGTCTAGCCTTTTCATAATACGAGAATTGTTAAACTTGTTATGATTCGACCAAGTATATTTACTTCCTTTAAAACCTAGGTCCATAAACTTACAATAATTAATCTTATTCCATAATTTTAGTAGCCCTTCTTCTATTGATAGGGTTACCTCCTAATTTGTCTTCAGCCACTAGAACATTATTAAAGTCTCTACCTAGCAACCAAGCACCTTTATAATTATCAAAAATACTAGTAATATTATCCCACGTATTATTTCTATTTGAGACTTTTGTACTAGCATAAATAGAGGTAAATAACCATGTTTGTTGAGAAGGGATTACCTCAAGAAGAGCATAAATTTCATTGTTTCGTTTGACGAAATTGTTGACACGCACCAAATTGGTATTCCACATTACTGCCATGCCATCTGATTGTCCCTCAGCTGGGACTTCTATCATGTCCGAAAAACCAAATTCGTTCATTAAGCTACCATGGTTTGTCATCCTAGTTTCTAGTAAGGAGACCATGCAAGGCTGGTGAGTGGCAATAAGGTCGTGGAAATTTCTTTTGAACTCAGAATTATTTCCACCTCTGATGTTCCAGATAATAATATTCTTAGCACGATTCATTGGGGGTGGGGGGTTGGATGAAGGGGACCATTGGCCTAGGATGTTTGAGGGAATATTGGATTCATCCTTAAAGAAGGAACTAGGATCATGACTAATTTCCCTACAGTGGGGTCTTGGGGTGGCCTCATGTCCATTGTACATTTTTATAGTGAAGGTGGACATGCTATAATAAGCCTCTTCTGTCGCCTCTCCTCGAATAGATATACTTTTACTTCGTCTAGGTTTGAAGACTCAACTATGTGTTCCCCTATGAGGTTTATCTCCCCCTCTATTTATTGCTCCTGGATTTCCTAAGCCTTGTGGCATATGGGGTTCAAAAATATGTTGATCCATTGGTCCTGAATTCAATTGCACCTCTTGTCGCATGGGGTTTAAAGCCAGCTCCCACAACATCCGGATTGGGTTTAGAGCAATCAACTCTTATGGAGGGAAGAAGGGTAGTTCTAGACCAATATTCTGAGGGAGATAAGGGTTCTGGGAGGGGGGGGGGGAGAGATTCCATTGTGTTCGCATTGTTTGAACTAAGTTGTTGTTCATCCCAGGAGCTAAGGGATGCATGATGTTGCTTACACAAATGTAGTTCAGGTAATTGCTCATTAACAAGTGTAGGCCCTCGGATATCACCTGTGCTAGAAATTGTGGATTGTTGATGAGTATAATGCTCTCTTGACCGTTGATGTTCACTTGGAGTGAGATCCCCCTCCTCATTAGTCCTAATTCTATCCAACTGGTGGGGTGGTGGTTCTATGGAAGTGGAGGCCAGGCGTACACTATTGGAAGAGGTGGCATTTGTTGGGGAAAAGGAGGTAGGTTGTCCATTGGAGTGTTCTTTGGTTTTTCAATATTTGAATAAGTCGGAATCTTCTCCAATTGCTTAGAGGAGTTCTTGACATTATTAGGAGGGAGGTCTTGGTAATATAAAGATTGAGGAGTTGAGCTAGAGGGTATGATTATCTCTACTTGCATGCTTCCCGGGTGGTTTAGCGTGTTAGAACATATAGAGAATTTTGCATGGGATTTTAAAGGCACGTGAATTTGTGTTTTTGCCATTTGGACGGGAGAGTGAGTGTGGTTGGGCGGGTGGATATACACATGCAATTGCATCATAGTAGATTGTAACATTAATTCATTTTTTGAAGGTGAGGAGACTTGGTGATGATGATTAGGGCTAGAAAGAATATCCTCCGATTGGGTATTAGGGTTAATTAGGGAGTAATAATTTTCATTAATAATTTTGTCCTTTAGTGAATTAGTAAGATTTTTGTCAGGATTTTGATCATGAACCGGGTTCATTGAACCTAATGTTGAGTGGTTTTTGTTTACTCGAAGAGTGGTATTGTCCAAAACCATTTATTGAGGCTCAGATTTTTGAGAAATAGTATTATCTTCAGTTTCATTTTCCTTATAAGAAATCTGAGGAGAAGGGAGTTAAGTTTTGGCTAGATCATTTTTTTCAAGAACATAATTATTATATTTTGAACAAATTTAAAATTTCGTTTAGTAGAGAACTTACCTGTGGTAGGGTTTGATAACTTGACATTATTACCTGACGTTTGAATTTCTGATGTTAATGCCTCTTTTGATTTTTTATGTTGAGTTCTTCTACGTCGTGGAAAATGAACTGTCTGCCATCCTTCGTCCAGTGTGCTTTGGGTAGTGGATTTATCTTTTTCCAATTGTATTTGATTTGAATCCCTCTTGTTAGAACCCTTCTCCTGGTAATCTATAGTTCTATGACCTAAGTGGCCACAATATTTGCAAAGGTAGTTGTCTGCTTCGTATTGGATTTCTTGCTTATGGCTACCGATAATGATGATCTTTTTAACCGGTTCATTCATCGAAACTTCTATACATAGTCTAGCATATCTTCCTCTAAGAGATAAGGAAGTGCATGCATCTATCTTTAGGAGTTTACCAATAGATCTTCCTACTTTTTGTAAAATTTGTCCATCATAGAACTCTGTGGGTAGTTGGGGTAGTCTCACCCAAACAGCCATGTGGCTTTGCTTGGCATTTTTTGCTATAAAATTTGGTTGCCAGTGTTGAATGGATAAAAAAAAACCAAACATAAACGCTGGACCATCCTGAAGGATATGATGATACATACTACCCTCATTTTAATATTTTACTATGTAATAGTCATTCCCTGAGGGATAAATTTTCTTTGATTTTCCATAGCTCCTGGATTTTCTATTTTAGTATTTGATGCACTATCTTTTTTCCATGAAGCTTGATTATTAGCAAGTATTTTCACGGAAGATATATTCGTTGTTTGTCTTCTCTTGTGATGATAGCTAAGAGTGTTAGTTTGTCATAATCTTCTTTGGAAGATAAAGCCATTTCATCCTCATGAATTTCCATTGGAGAGGAGTTGGAAGCTACATGGTCTATGGAGAGATTAGTTTGATCTTCGTTTCCAACAAGTTTGTCTTTGAAAGTAAATTGTATATGATCGTTTGGGTTACTCAAGTTTGATTGATCCCTAGGTTGATTGCTAGGCATTAAAGGGTCCGGTGGCTTTGGAGGAATTTGTGTATTTTTGAGGTTTTGAAAATTTGGGTCCATGATATTTAATGAGGAAAAGAAATTCTGTTTTTGGGGTGGGGAGTTTAGAGAGATATAGGAGCCTCTCTCTGAAAACTTTGGAGAGGGTTTGTGCCATGCAATCTTTTTTTTTTGAACATAACACATGGATATTTTATATATATATATATATATATATATATATATATATATATATATATATATATATATATATATA
>MU680399.1:53788-67480 GCA_026770625.1 Nicotiana glauca | reverse complement strand
TTTTTAATATAACATACACATAATATATATATATATATATATATATATATATATATATATATATATATATATATATATATATATATATATAAGCAAATTACATAGGCAGAATAGATGTTTTTAGGAAACTAGTGTTATCCATAGTTACCAAATAATTATAAATATTTTTTGACATACTCCTAATACATTCAAACTCCATGCTTGTCTTTGGTCACTTTATGCTCAACAAAACGGGGTGGACATGCAGGGTAAAAACACTTAGACGTTGATACATTTTTGATAGCTTGCTTGGCTTGTAGATGAGCCACCATATTGCCTTATCTGAAATTATGCTTCAGTTGCGGGATCTTCAATTGATGCATTAGCATTTGTATTCACAAAAATATTAGAATAATTAGATTTATTTTCATAAATTAGTTTGATAATCTCAGTGCAATTAGTTTCAATTTCTATCATCATGAAGTTCATGTCTCTATTTTTAGCCCTTCTAGTAAGGCCAACAGCTCTACATGGATGGGGGAAATTGCCTGGCATGATTTGTGGTAGCCTACAATCCAATCTCCTTTGCTATTTCGAAATTCTCCTCCAAGCCTTTCCCTTCTACTATTACTGGAGATGCACCATCACAGTTTAATTTAGGCACATCCTTATTAGGCTTAATCCACCTAATCTCAACATTGATTGTTTTTTCCACGAATGGATTTCTTTTAGTGAAGAAGGTGAATTCCCATGCTGCATAGATAACCTTTCGTATATCAAGGTAGTTATTCAGATTAGTGATATTGTTATGGTTCCTGTTTTTCCATAGTTCTCATATGAAAAAGGGAAACAAAGTAGTCCGCTTCATATGTAATTTACAATTATTAATGAACATATCCCTCAATTTAATAAGCCATTTTTTGTCATTCCCAATACCAAAGATGGAAGGGACATATTTTTTCAAAGATGATGTGAAATGGAACAATTAGTTAATATGTGTTGTATATCTTCAATTCCGGCTTTGCAGATTGGACAAATAGAATCAATATTGATACCTATTTTATCTAGGTAAGCTCGACAAGGAATATGGTTGTGCATAGTACTATTTTCAGCGAGGAGTTTATAACACGATTTAGTGGAAAAAACTCCCGATGTGTTAAGATGCCAACTTAATTTGTCCGAGTTAGAACCCTTTCCAGGGACAGGAGTAATGTGTATTGTTGAGGATATTATCGGGTAGCTCAAAGGAGATAGCTTTACTATTCCATTCTTTGTTATAAATGAGGCTTTTAATAGAAAGTATTTGATCACTTCTATTTAGGGGTCCCTCTATTAAACTTCTTAGGGGCTTAGAATTGTAAATCCAATTATCATTCCAAATGTTAATTTTGGAATTGATACAAGCCAAAGGAGACCCTTATTGCATACTTTCCAACCTTGCAAGATAGATTTCCAGATGAAGTAGGTGTTATTAATAGCTTTCCTTGTACTGTATTTGGCTAAAATTATTTGTCCCCAGGGAGAAAAAGTGTGTTTTAGGAGTCTCCAAGCAAGACTGGAAAGTAGGACAAGATTTTTGGATTTGGCTTGACGAATACCTAAACCTCCCTCAATTTTATCTTTATTAACGTTTTGCCAATTGATTAGATGGAGCTTTTAGAGGTGTTTGGGGAACCCAAAATAAAATCCCTTTGAATTTTGTCAATTTTCTTTAATACTTTCGGAGGGAGAAGAGTTTATTGCATAGAATGTGTATGAATTTGTCTCAAAGTGCTTGAGGCTAAAGTAGTTCTTCCTGCCATATTTAAGAATGAGCATTTTCAGTGGGACAACTTTGATTGCATCTTGTCTATGATAAATTTAAGTCTTTAGTTGTAGGAGAGTGGCTAAGAATTGGGAGGCCACGGTACTTACCTAATTCCTTAGTGGAGTTGACACAAAAAAGGTTTGTTAGGAAAATTTTCAAATCTTGGGGACAGTAGCTGGTGAGCACTATTTTTGACTTGTCTTTTTTAATGGCTAGCCCTGATTCATTGTAAAAAAAAAAAAAAATCTAAGCATGACTTAAATGTAATAGCTAGTTTTTTTGTGAGGTTTCCCCTCTAGGGTAATATCATCAGCAAAGAAGATATGGGAAAAGTTGGGATCTTTGTGTTTAAGTAGACAGGGTCCCATTGTAAAGTGTCTACTTGGTGTTTTATTAATCGAGAGAGTAGTTCAAGGCAAAGAATGAATATGTATGGGGATAAACGGTCACCTTGACGAATCCCTCAACTTGGTTGAAAGAAATTAGTTCTAACACCATTAACTATGATACTCATAGAGCTAGTACATATGCAATGCATTATTAGATGAGATAGTTTAGGAGGAAATTTGAAATACTTTAGGGTCTTATAAACAAAAGACAATTCCAACCGATCGAATGCTTTCTCTAAGTCTAATTTGATGACCATATTAAAATTGAATTTCTTTGTTTTACGGAGATTATTCATAATCGCTTCGATAATAATAGTAGTGTCACATGCTCTCCTATTCTTAATGAAGCTAGCTTGCATTGGACTAATAAGATAAGGTAGATAAGGTTTTATCCTATTAGCAATGATTTTGTGATTATTTTATAGGAGGTATTGTGTCATGCAATCTTTACTAGTTTAGACTTCACCAATAGATCTCTTCATCTAGGATGAAGGAGATGACACATTTTAATGTTAAATACGTCCGATGAGGCTTTGCCATTATGGTGTAATTGAATGCAAATTATTTCGAAAAATATATTTTGGACGAAGTATAAGTTACAACACACAGAAGTTTCTTTTCTAGAAAATAAACATTGATTTAGAAATACCAAATAAGAAAAAGAAACTAATTTCAAAGAAGAATAATATCTTTAATTCTTGAAATTTTGTTTTATGAATATCTACAAGTAACCTTTTGGTTGTAACAGGGACCAAAAAAAGAAGAAGATGTATGGGTTTGGCTCCCACGGGGGTGGGGCTTAGTTATGTTTGATCACATGATTAAATAATCTGTCACACTTGCTACTTGAAAAGCTATTTACTTTTCCCGGAGGTTGGTGGGAGGACCATAAAACATGCCCCTTCACAAATAACTGAGATAAAAAAAAAGAAGTGGGTTTGCAATTAAACTTTGAGATCTTTACTGAAATAATCTGTTGAATTTATTTTTTACTCTTTTTTATTAATATACGTTAATTGTGCATGTATTATACACGAATTACATATATATTATGTATCCGCCAACTCTTTTTAGTTAAGCAATTAGGTTGGCAACTATTTAGCTTAATTTAAATTTAGGTTATTAAAAAGTGATGAAACTAATTTGTTTTTAATAATTAAGTTTTCAAATTAGCAAACTTTATTTCCCACATATATTGAATTTCTGGAAGTTAACTATCTAGTTTCATGAGTTATTTATATTATTTTGTATTAATGTTTATTCTACTCCTCTTGCCCAAATTTTGAAAGTTCAAGTTATACTTAACACGAGTTATTTTAGCTCTTGATATTTTGTAGTTTTAGCTTATCTTTATGCTCACTATTATCTAGTTGTGAGTTACCCACTTTTTGCTATACAAGCATTACAAAGAATAAGTTTCATGACATAATTTCCAATGAATATACATGCACAACTAATGACACTATGATCAAAACTTAATTGTTAATTATTGATGTAAAAAAGTTTAGACAAATTGGATTTTAATATAACAATTTGGAAGTATCAAGTATTGGGAAAGTAGTTAGCTGTTAAATTTGAGTAAAAGGTGCTAAAGGAAAGTGGCCTGTGAAAAGGATGGTAGATAGCTCCAAAAGGGACAATGCGTGGTGTCTTAATTGATTGATTTTGGTCTTTATCATGACAATATATGCCCTCTACTTTTCCCCATTCTCTAACTTTATGTGAAAATAAATCTAAATACAATCATTAATTTCTTAAAGCAGATATCTTCATTATGAAAAGACTGGTTATTTCCGCTTCATCTTTAATTGGGGCCGCAATAATCTGTAGAACTAGCTAGATGAAGAATAATTCGCAAGGTTACGTTCACGTCCAATTATGCCTAATAAAAAATTTAAGCGATTGCGGCAAGTATAATTCGATTTTAGAGTCTATAGTAATCCCACATAGAACTAATGTTCAGCTACAATTTTTTAATTTCATCACGAAACACGTGATATGGTGTCCATCTCATTCAAATGATTTGGTAGCCAATTTTGTTGACTTGGTTTGGTTTGGTAGCCAACCTTGTTGAATTGATATAATTTGGTAGCCAATTTTATTGACTTGGTTTGGTAGACAACCTTGTTGAAATTGTGAAAAGAGTGTGAAAATTGTCAAATATTTTAGGCTTTAGAGAATGAGGTTTTGGCTATAAAAGGAGAGCTTCAACTCTCATTTCTACACACCAAATAAGAGAGAAAAGAGAGAGCAACGTATTCCATAAACTATAAGAAAATAGTTTGTGAAGAAAAATAGAGTGTGAGAGATATTGTAGTGAGGTGAAAAAGCAAAAGAGTGTTTATTTCTTTTGAGGGTGTAGTAGTCTTAGGAGTATTTTTACTCGTTACTACACAGTGTAAAATTCCTCGCTATAGTGATATCAGTTGTTCCTCTTGGATGTGGTTTTTTTCTTATTCAGAAGGGTTTCCACGTAAAATCTTGGTGTCATTATTGCTGCATTTTTATTCTTACTGATTTAACCATAAATTAGTGTTTCCGCGTTTATCACTAATACTGTGAATACTATTTTTACGGAGTTTATTCCCAACAAGCGGTATTAGAGCCAAAGTTCTGTTTGAGTATGCTCTGTGGTTGCAACACAGTCTGAACTTTCACATCAGAAAAGAATTACTTTGGTCTCACAATAAATAGTATTTGTATTTGTGATAAACAATGAAAGCCAACACTAATAGAATGGTTACTTTGAATGGCACAAATTATGTCATTTGGAAGGGTAAAATGGAAGATTTGCTCTATGTCAAGAATTTTTATCAACATGTCTTCACTACTATAAAGCCTGAAAATAAATCAGATGAAGAGTGGAATTTGTTACACAGGCAGGTTTGCGGCTTTATTAGACAGTGGGTTGACGATAATGTTTTGAACTATATTTCTGGGGAGACACATGCTTGGACCCTATTGGAGCACCTTGAAAGTCTGTATGCTCGAAAAATTAGAAACAACAAGATGTTTCTAATAAAACAGATGTTGGATTTAAAATACCATGATGGTTTCGCGATGACATATCATCTGAATAATTTTTAGGAGATCATGAACCAGTTATCTGCTATGGGCATTAAATTTGATGAAGAAATTCAAGGCCTGTTTCTACTTGGTTCCCTACCAGATTCTTGGGAAATTCTTAGAACTTTATTATCAAATTCTGCTCCGGATGGTGTGATTTCTATGGATATTTCCAAAAGCAGCATTTTAAATGAAGGGATGAGAAGAAAATCTCAAGGTTCCTCCTCATCAGATGTCTTGGTGACTGACTCTAGGGGGAGAAGCAAGAATCGGGGTTCTCAAAATAGAGAGCATAATAGAAGCAAATCCAGAAGCAGACTTAAAGATATTGAGTGCTATCATTGCGAGAAGAAAGGGCATATAAAGAAGTTCTACCGGATTTTGAAAAAGGAGAATAGAGACAAGGAAGAACAGAAAGAAGATGGCAATCGTGTGGCCACCGTCACTACAGTAGATCTTGTTATTGTCCTTGATGCAGATCTGATAAATATTGCTTGTGATGAGTCAAGCTGGGTTGTGGATAGTGGTGCCGCATCTCATGAGACATCAAGGAAGGAATTTTTCTTATCCTATACTTAGGGTGACTTTGGAACTTTGAGTATGGGTAATGAGACGGTATCTAGGGTGGCTGGTGTTGGAACGATTTGTTTGGAAACTAGTTGGAACTAAACTAGTTTTAAACAATGTAAAGCATGCACCTGATATTCGTTTGCACTTGATCTCTGTTGGTGTTTTGGATGATGAGGGATATGTCAGTACCAATGGTGCTGGAAGGTGGAAGCTCACTAAAGGTTCCATGATTATGGCTCGTGGGGAAAAGCATCGTAGTCTATATTGGACTACGACCTCTACCTGTGTTGATATGGTGAATGCTGTTGAGAGCAATAACTTTTCAACGTTATGGCATAAGAGGCTTAGCCATA
Source organism: Nicotiana glauca (assembly GCA_026770625.1). Taxonomy (NCBI): domain Eukaryota; kingdom Viridiplantae; phylum Streptophyta; class Magnoliopsida; order Solanales; family Solanaceae; genus Nicotiana; species Nicotiana glauca. The sequence goes on along the minus strand of MU680399.1, from coordinate 61,316 downwards.
TTAGCGAGAAAGGACTAAATATTTTGGCCAAGAAGAAATTGTTGTCAAATTTTGAAAGTGCAAAATTAGAAAAATGTGAGCAGTGCTTGGCTAGAAAATAAAAAAGAGTTTCTTTCCAGTCTCATCCTCCTTCAAGAAAGACAGAGTTGCTTGAGCTAGTGCATTCAGATTTATGAGGTCTAATGAAGACAAGGACTTTGGGTGGTGCACTTTATTTTGCTACCTTTATTGATTATTTCTCAAAGAAATGTTTACATCTTGAAGACTAAAGACCAAGTGTTGGGTGTCTTTAAGCAGTTTAAGGCTTTAGTTGAAAGAGAAACTAGAAAGAAGCTGAAGTGTATTCGTATTGATAACGGTGGTGAATATTGTGGACCGTTTGATGAATACTGCAAGCAGCAGGGTATCAGAAACCAGAAGACTCCTCCAAAGACTCCTCAGCTTAATGGTTTAGCAAAAAGGATGAACAAGACCTTGATGGAAAGAGTCAGATGTTTGCTTTCTGAAGCAAAGTTGCCGAATTCCTTTTGGGCTGAGGCTTTGTTGACCGCCGCATATGTTATTAATCTATCCCCTGCAGTTTCTTTGCAAAGTGATGTTCCAAACAGAGTTTGGTATGGAAAGGATGTTTCCTATGACCACTTGAAAGTATTTGGTTGCATAGCTTTTGTACATGTGCCTAAAGATGAGAGGTCAAAATTAACTGCAAAGACAAGGCAGTGCATCTTCATTGGTTATGGGCTTGATGAGTTTGGTTACATGCTATATGATCCAATTGAGAAGAAGGCCGTGAGAATCTGTGATGTTATCTTCGTGGAGGATCAAACCATTGAAGATATTAATAAAGCGGAGAAGCTAAAATCTTCAAGTTCTGAAGGTTTAGTTAATCTTGATCAAGTTCCTCATACAAATGCGGATGACGTTAGTGGGCTCAATGATGATGATGATGCCGAGAACCATATTCCAGATCAGCATATTGATGGTGATGGTGATGAGGTAGATGCTCCTACTCACGAATCTGTGGAAGAGTTAGATATTCCACTAAGGAGGTCTTCTAGACCCCGTACTTCTTCCTCCCATTACTCACCCAATGAGTATATATTACTCACTGATGGTGGAGAACATGAAAATTATGCGGAGGCCATAGAGGATGAGCACAAGGCTCAATGGATTGAAGCCATGCAAGCTGAGATGAAATCTCTGCATGAGAACTATACTTATGAGTTGGTGAAATTGCCTAAGGGCATGAGAGCTTTGAAAAATAAGTGGGTGTTCAAAGTTAAAGCTGAAGAACATAGTTTGAAGCCCAGATACAAAGCTAGATTGGTTGTCAAGGGATTTAGTCAAAGGAAAGGTATTGACTTTGACAAAATATTTTCTCCTGTCGTGAAAATGTCCTCCATTCGAACAGTTCTTGGTCTGAATGCTAGTCTTGATTTGGAGATTGAGCAGATGGATGTGAAGACTGCCTTTCTTCACGGTGACTTAGAAGAGGATATCTATATGGAACAACATGAGGGCTTCAAGGTAAAAGGTAAAAAAAATCATGTATGCAAACTTAAGAAGAGTCTATATGAATTGAAGCAAGCTCCCAGACAATAGTACAAGAAGTTTGAGTCTGTTATGGGGGAGCAAGGCTACAAGAAGACTTCTTCAGATCACTGTGTGTTTGTACAAAGATTTTCTGATTATGATTTTATCATCCTTTTGCTATATGTGGATGATATGTTGATTGTGGGCAGAAATGCTTCCAAGATTGACGAGTTGAAGAAATAGTTGAATAAGTCTTTTGCAATGAAAGACTTGGGTCATGCTAAGCTGATTTTGGGCATGAGAATTACTCGCTCAAGAAATGAAAGGAAGCTTTACTTGTCACAAGAGAAGTACATAGAACGTGTACTGGAGCACTTCAATATGAAAAGTGCTAAGCTGGTTCGCACACCCCTTCCTGATCATCTGAAGTTGAGCAAGAAAATGTGTCCAACAACAACGGAGGAAAAAGAGAGAATGGCCAAGATTCCTTATTCCTCTACTGTCAGAAGTTTGATGTATGCAATGGTATGCACTCGACCAGATATTGCTCATGCAGTCGGTGTTGTTAGCAGATTTCTCGAAAATCTAGGAAAACAGCATTGGGATGCTGTAAAGTGGATAATCAGGTATCTAAGAGAAAGCTCACATGAATGCTTATGTTTTGGAGGATCAAATCCAATTTTGAAGGGCTATACAGATTCTGATATGGCATGTGACCTTGATAACAGAAAATCCACTACTGGATATTTGTTTACTTTTTCTGGGGGAGCTATATCGTGGCACTCTAAGTTGTAGACAGTGCGACAAGCGGAGTATATTACGGCTACTGAAGCTGGCAAAGAGATGATATGGCTCAAAAGATTTCTTCAAGAACTTGGATTTCAACAGATGGAGTATGTTGTCTATTACGACAATCAGAGTGCAATAGACCTAAGCAAGAACTCCATGTACCATGCAAGAATAAAGCATATAGATGTGAGATATCATTAGATTCATGAGCACGTGGAGAACAAATCTTTACAAGTCAAAAAGATTCACACGAGTAAAAATCCTGCGGATATGCTAACCAAGGTGGTACCAAGAGACAAGTTCGAGGTATGCAAAGAACTTGTCGGCATGCACTCAACCAAGAAGACAGTGCTACCTCTTTTAGATGAATGAGACTGGAGGGGGAGATTGATGTGGTGTCTATCTCATTCAAATGATTTGGTAGTCAATTTTGTTGAATTGGTTTGGTTTGGTAGCCAACCTTGCTGAATTGGTATAATTTGGTAGCCAATTTTATTGACTTGGTTTGGTAGCCAACCTTGTTGAAATTATGAAAAGGATGTGAAAATTATTAGATATTGTAAGCTTTAGAGAGTGAGGTTTTGGCTTATAAAAGGAGAGCTTCAACTCTCATTTCTACACACCAACAAAGAGAGAAAAGAGAGAGAAAGGTATTCCATAAACTATAAGAAAATAGTTTGAGAAGAAAAATAGAGTGTGAGAGATATTGTAGTGAGGTGAAAAAGCAAAAAAGTGTTTATTTCTTTTGAGGGTATAGTGGTCTTAGAAGTATTTTTACTCGTTACTATATAGTGTAAAATTTCTTGTTATAGTGATATCAGTTGTTCTTCTTGGCCGTGATTTTTTTCCTTATTCAGAAGGGTTTCCACGTAAAATCTTGGTGTCATTATTGCTGCATTTGTATTCTTGCTGAGTTAACCATAACTTAGTGTTTCCGCGTTTATCACTAATACAGTGAATACTATTTTTATGGGGTTTATTCCAAACAACACGTTTAGTCAACTTTTAAAGTATCAAGATCTCGGTTTATTTTATTAAAATAAGCTAGTAAAGGCAATGACAACTAACCTATGAAAATAGTGTTTTAATCAAGAATTAGGCTAAGGTTACAACTTTCCCAATTGTCACATTACTTCTTGATATGTTAGCTATAATCTTGCTGGATTATTCTCTATAGATCGTGAGATTTTAACTTACTGCAATAACTCTCAATCAATTATGGTATTATACTAGATGTGTTCTCTTGAATTACTCTAGCAATTTCAACAACTCACGTCGATCAGATCAAAACTTCATTCTTTCTTATCCTGCCTTTAAACCTAAGCATTGATATCTCAAATACCTCTGTGATGATGTTCAATAACAACCTAAGCATATATTCTTTCTTATTCCATACATTCTAAATAAGCACCATTCATCTAAGGATCATCAATTAACTATCATAAATACCTAGTTGAACAAGTAGTAAAATAAATGTCTCAATTATAAAAAAAATGCAGTTAAAAATTCATCCAACAATTGATTCCTCCAAACCCTAGAGTAGCAAATTAGTTACGCATATAGACTGAAGTTCAGAGCCAACCTTCCACACAGTGCAATCTTTTAATGGGGGGAAAGAGGTAGATCACAACTGATTCTATGGCACAAGATGCGCTGGTATTACAAAGGAAGGAATGAGTTAACAACATTCGAATAAGCTACCTGATCCACTAAAGCTAAAAGGAGAAATGGAGATGAATATAGTTGTTGACTACCCCGAGAAAGGTACTAGATCGACTTCTTGTTATAGCAGGTCTTACTTACATCAGTTCTAGCATTTTGTCTTGATTCTATTTTTGAAAGCTTTTTTCTTGCTCTGAGAATGACTGGTTTAACTAGAATCATTTTATTAGCTTTTAGAATCATCTTGGGTTCTTTGAAATATGCCATATTCTCCAAACTTGAACGCAACTTTGAATTTTCATCAACATCCACTTCTCAGTCAAGAAACCGGTGAAACTCCTTTCCCTTTGCTGCATCTTTCACAATTCTACTCTTCCTTAGACCAGATTGGGCTGCATTGCCATGCATCACATTATCGTCCCGATATCTATGATACTAAAATACATAACCAATGAGAGAAATTGGAAGAAGAATGAAAATTTATTACCAACTCCATTGGTCTTTTCTCATTGCACATTCTTGGCCCCAAAGCTATTATGTTCCTATAATTTCCCGGCCTGTCATTTTGAGCATTGGCAATTCCATTCAGTGGTTTGTGATCTTGAGTATCTTCATATGATGTATTATGACTTGCCTGCATGGTTGATTTTTTATTTTCGAGAAGTTCGGGATTGATTCGGAAAAGTAATTCTCAATTTGAACACTTTAAGTTGGAATAGTTGGCTAAGGTTTGACTTTTGAGTAAACGATGTCAGATTCATATTTTATGATTCCAATAGATTCATATGGTGATTTTAGAATTAAGTGTTTATCCGGATTCGTATTTCGAGGTTCCTAGGATGATTTGGTTTTTTTTTAAGATGGAAAGTTGATAAATTGAAGGGTTTAGAAATTTTATAAGTTTGACCATGAGTTGACTTTATTGTTATCGGGTTTTGATTATTATTTTGGAGCCTGAAATAGATCTGTTTTATTATTTGGAATATATGTACAAAATTTCATTTCATTCTGAGTTGATTTGGTAAGATTCAGACACGTTCGACAAAGTTTGAATGCTTGAAAGTTAAGATAATGATCTTTATCTTCGATTATTGATTTTTATGTTATTTTGAGATTTCGTATAAGTTTGAATAATATATTTGGACTTGTTGGCATGATCAGATGGGGAGATTCGGTATGATTTAGGGTGATTTGAGACCATGTTGGTAATGTTTGGAGTTGATGTGTTGCTGGTGTTCTATAGTGCTTTGCAATCGCAGAGCTAGGCTCGCGATTGCGAGAAGGATTTTGGCCAGTTGAGAATTTGTGCTTGTTGTTCGCGGTCCAGGTTGTGCACTCACGATGTGTGTTTTGGAAGCTAAAGCTTTATGCTTCACATTTGTATGGTCTGTTTTGGATTCGCGAACTGCTGGACGGAAGACCTCCGCATTTGCGGTATGTGGTCACATTTGCATAAAGTTGGATCAGCAGGAGGAGGGACTCGTTGGCTTTCGTGTTCACTTTGTTTTGGGCTGCTGGCGTTTCCGATCGCGAGGTGAGGCCACGATCGCGTAGGGAATATTTGGTAAATGGCATGGCTTGTGCTTCACGAAAGCAGGGCGGGGCTCACTTCGCGAAGAGTACTGCTTGCACTGTGTTAAGTTGTCATTTTCGGGATTTTGAACATATTTTATCATATTTTGTGTTCAAGAGCCCGGATTGAGGTAATGTTTGGAGTAATTTTCACCCACTTGGGTTATGTAAGTATTTTTTACTTGGATTTGATTATTATTCATTGTTCTATTATTTATTTTGGCATTTGATTGGTGAATGTAAGAGAGAAAAATTAGGAGTTTTGATAAAAAAAAATTCAAGTGAAAAATGGAGATTTGAACCCCAATTTGAATTTGATTTTGGATGAAACTATTATATTTGGTTTTGTATTTAAATGGGTTTTCGGGATTTATGAGTTTTATCGGGTTCTATGGTACGGTCCTGGGTTGACTTTTTGATTAGCTTTGAGTATTTGATTAAAGATTAGACCTTTGTCGTTTGGGTTTGTTCCTTATGGAATTATTTGATGTTATTATCTTTTTTTTGGCTAGATTCAAGCCGTTCAGAGGGCGATCTGCGCGGGAAGAGATTTTTAGAGTATTATTTTTTATTGTTTGAGGTAAGTGTCTTTCCAAGATTAGGTTGGGAAAACTTTTCCTAATATTTAACATTGTTTGCTACAAGTGGAGGTGGTGTATATATGAGTTGACGAGCGTATATACATGTGCCATGGGTATTCATGCTCGGGGTAGATTCTCGATTATTTTATGCGTTGTTTGATTGTGTGTTATTTGAATCTATGTGTTATTCAATTAATTGACTACGTGAGCACAACATATCATGCTAGAGTAATTTTGATGCTATTGGTACCTTATCTTGAATATGATGAGAAAATCTTGAGATTTATGCTATGCTTGCGTCAGACATAGATATACGCATTGAGCACACATCCTTACTTTTTCTTTTGTTGTTCCTTGATCGGGATGTGTGCACTATGTGACATATATTTGATCGTTTATATGAATACTTGAACTTGGTTGCTATGATTGATTTAACCATTTTCATACCTTATATGTTGAACACCCATCTGTATTTTTATTATTGTCGTATCCTTGTGCATCTTGTTGATATATTCTGAGCTTATATCTCTGATAGAAATTTGCATACTGTTTTTTGATAATTATAGCACATGTGGACATGTTGGGCGGGCAGATATTGTGGCATGAGATCTTTGCTCTGTGATTGTGATGATATTATGGCACGAGGTCGTTGCCGTGCGATTGTGATTGAGTGTTGTCACGAGACTTTTACTGTGCGATTGTGATTATTATTGCACATGGGGAGAAATAAAGGTGGTGTGTTTTGGGGATTTCCCATGTGACGAAATAAGGATGGTAATATGCACATGTGGCTAAATAAGGGTGGCATTGTTGATGATTTTATGTGATGATTTGTCTCGACTCGCAATTCCCACCTTTGGGACCATGATGCCGCCTAACATTTCACACTCTAGGCAAGCCAACGTTAGAGAACCGTTAAGTCAATTCTCATTGAGATTCAATAGTTAAATCAATTAAGCCAAAATGAAATAAAATCAAGCTGGGAGTGACATAAATTTCCAATATCTACAACAATACGGATCTGGAGACAACTCACGAGCTTCTAGAATTTACTGCAAATAGATTCTGAAAGAAACACAACTATTTTATAGGGAAATAAACAATAAAATCAGAAAAATAGAAGGGGACTTCAAGCTATGCGGATGCCAACAGATCTACCACGAGTCTCCAAAGCTAGTCCAAGCTACTCCAACTCACGGACAGCTAGGGACGGTACCAAAATCTGCACAAGAAGTGTATAGTGTAGTATGAGTACAACCGACCCATGTACTCGCAAGTGTTGAGCCTAACCTCGATGAAGTAGTGATGAGGCTATGACAAGACAACTATATGATAAACCTATGCAGATAATAGTACATGTACAGATTACAGAATAATAACAGGTAAAAGCT
>MU680399.1:0-42523 GCA_026770625.1 Nicotiana glauca | reverse complement strand
GGCCAGTCCTATCCAAATTTCACTTTGCACCATATTGGAAACTGGTAGTAGGCTCTGAAAAATCCTTCTTAAACACAAACTACCATTGAAAAATCTTTAAACAAAAGAAATGAAAAATGATGACTTCAAGAGATAGAAAAAGAAAAGTCTTTCTGAACAACTGGGGAGAAGAAAAGGGAAAGAACTCATCTTAACGGTATAACCAATCCCAATGATCATGTCGTGCATTCTGGATTAACCAACCCAGTCTGTTTATATCAATCAAACTTTCTGATGACCTTATTTTGCATTTCAAAAGGCCTTATAACCCAACTCTTTTGCCGAATCAGCATCTTTGTTCTACTTGATGCCTCGACGAATCCTTTCTGTCAACCTTATCTCGTTCGTCCCCTTTTTAACTCCTTGTCTCCTCCTAGTGCCCTTCGAGGGGTTTCACTAGTAAAACTCTCTCATTTCTCTCAACTCTTGTCGCCTTATGGTGCCCGTGAAGGTTTTCACCGATAATACTCTCTCATTTTATTTCTCTCAACTTCCGTCGACTTATGATACCTGTGAAGGTTTTCACTGATAAGACTTTCTCATTTTATTTTTCAACTGGGGATCGGAGTGTTACCGATAAGACTCTCTCTGCTGGGGATTCTCTTGGCTATCCAATTCTTTTCAAGCTTATGATCCTCTTCCTGCTGGGGATCAGAGTGTTATTCCAACTTCTATTTTCCTGACTTGGTACTTCTCGGATACTGATCGAGAGGTCTTTTTGGACATCAGCTGGGGATTGAAATTCTTGGTATATAGCTTAAAAGAAAAGGGTATCAAGAGTTTGAAAATAATTTGATGGGTAAAACGTTACAACTCCTGGAATCAAATTTCTTTCCTAAAATTAAAAACATAACTTCTGCCCCAGTTTTTCTTGCTTGGGGATTTTTGATTTTTATTACACTATGACCGAGTCGTGAGGCACCTACGTATCCTCTTTGCAGAATCAGGTCGAACGTAGTTCACCGTTCCTTTGTTTTCTTTTGACTTTTCTTTTGTTTTGTTATATTTTCTTTTCTCTCTTTTATGATCATTTCATTACTGATTCCAAAATAGGGGTATGAAAGAATAAATAAGGCTCAAAAAGGGAATTAAGGGTTAAAGTGTTTGGATAGAAGAACAAATTGCCTCCGTTATTTCATTCTCCGATACAATGCCAAGTACAAACAAACAAAAACAATTACAACCCAAAGAAATCATACATAGTATCGCTTGACTGCGTCAGAATTGATAGCCATGTCTATACATCTTCCTTCAATATCTATCAAACATACAGTGCCATTGGACAACACTCTGGTCACAATAAACAAACCCTTGCCAATTTTGGGCGAACTTGCCCTTTGCTTCAGCCTGGTGTGGAAGGATTCGTTTCAACACTTGTTGCCCCACTTAAAATTTCCTAGGACATACCTTCTTATTATATGCTCTTGCCATCCTTTTTTGGTATAACTGGCCATGACATACTGCTGCCAATCTCTTTTCATCAATCAAGCTCAAATGCTCCAATCGAGCTTTGACCCATTCATCATCATCAATCTTGGCCTCAGCAACAATCCGAAGAGAAAAATTTCAACCTCTGCCCGTATCACTGCTTCGGTTCCATATACCAACAAATAAGGAGTTGCACCTACTGAAGTACGAACAGTAGTGCGATAACCCAACAATGCAAATGGTAACTTTTCATGCCATTGTCTGGACCCTTCTACCATCTTCCTCAATATCTTCTTTATGTTCTTGTTGGCTGCCTCAACTGCTCCATTCGCCTTAGGATGATACGGGGTAGAATTACGGTGTGTAATCTTGAACTGTTGACATACTTCTTTCATCAAACTTCTGTTAAGGTTAGCACCATTATCCATGATAAGCACCTTTGGGATCCCAAATCTATAGATGATATGGGAATGAATGAAATCCACCACTGCTTTCTTGGTTACCGACTTGAAAGTTTTAGCTTCAACCCACTTGGTGAAATAATCAATGGTCACCAGAATAAACCTATGACCATTGGAAGCTGCTGGCTCAATAGGTCCAATGACATCCATGCCCCATGCAACAAAAGGCCATGGTGCTGACATTGTGTGTAATTCTGTTGGTGGAGAATGAATCAGATCTCCGTGTATCTAGCATTGATGGCATTTACGCACGAAACTGATACAATCTCGCTCCATAGTGAGCCAGTAATACCCTGCTCGAAGAATCTTCTTTGCTAATACATATCCGCTTATATGTGGCCCACAAACTCCAGAATGCACCTCTGTCATAACTGTCGTGGCTTGACTAGTATCTATGCATCTCAGTAATCCTAAGTCCGGCATTCTTTTGTACAGCATACTCCACTGAGGAAAACTCCATTTGCCAATCGCCGAATGGCTCTCTTTTGATCTCTGGTGGCCTGCTCCGGGTATATCCCCATCCTGAGGTACTCCTTGACATTATAGAACCATGGTTCGCCATCTAGTTCCTCCTCTATTGTTTTGCAATAGGCATGCTGAGCATGAACCTGAATATGCAACGGGTCAACATGAATTTTATCTGTATGATGCAACATTGATGCTAAGGTGGCCAAAGCATCGGCAACCTCATTATGAACTCTTGGGATGTGCCTGAACTCCACGGATCAAAACCGTTGACATAGATCGTGCGAGCATTGTCGATATGGTATGAGCTTCAAATTCCGTATTTCCCATTCACCTTGAATCTGATGTACCAGGAGGTCCGAGTATCCCAAGACCAAAACATCCTGGACATCCATGTCTGTAGCTAACCGTAAGCCTAAAATACATGCCTCATACTTGGCCATGTTGTTGGTATAATAGAATCATAGCTGAGCCGTGACAGGATAATGATGCCCCGTTTCGGAAATAAGTACTGCTCCTATCCAACTCCCTTCGCATTTGCAGCTCCATCAAAGAAAAGCTTCCATCTTGGTTCCTCAGTCAACTCTAGCTCGTCGACATGCATCACTTCTTCATCAGGAAAATACGTCCTCAATGGCTCATATTCTTCATCGACTGAATTCTCGGCCAAGTGATTCGCCAACGCCTGTGCTTTCATCGCAGTTCGAGTCACGTAAAGAATGTCGAACTCCGTAAGCAAAATCTGCCACTTCGCCAATCTCCCTGTGGGCATAGGCTTCTGGAAAATATACTTCAAGGGGTCCAGACGAGATATGAGGAAGGTAGTATAAGACGACAAATAATGCTTCAACTTCTGTGCCACCCAAGTTAGGGCGCAACATGTCCTCTCAAGTTGAGTGTACTTAACCTCATAAACTGTAAACTTCTTGCTGAGATAATAGATGGCCTGATCCTTCCTTCCTGTGATATCGTGGTGCCCCAGTACACAACAAAATGAATTCTCCAGGATCGTTAGATAGAGAATCAACGGTCTTCCTGGCTCGGGTGGAACCAAGACAAGTGGATTCGATAAATACCCTTTTATATGGTCAAATGCCTCCTGACACTCTTCCGTCCATTCTAATACAGCATCTTTCTTCAGTAACTGAAAAATGGGTTCACAAGTCGTGGTGAGTTGAGCGATAAACCTGCTGATATAATTCAACCTTCCCAATAAACTCATCACTTCGGTTTTGTTCTTTGGAGGTGGCAACTCCTGAATGGATTTAATATTTGACGGGTCCAACTCAATGCCTCGTCGACTGACTATGAATCCCAACAGCTTTCAAGATGGAACACCAAATGCACATTTAGCAGGGTTGAGCTTAATATCATACCTTCGAAGTCTTTGGAAAAACTTCCTTAGGTCTCATACGTGGTTTGCCTGACGTTTTGATTTTATAATCACATCATCCACGTATACCTCAATCTCTTTGTGTATCATATCATGAAACACAGTAGTCATCGCCCTCATGTATGTTGCTCCAGCGTTCTTCAAACCAAATGGCATTACCCGATAACAATAAGTTCCCCACGGAGTGATGAAAGCCGTCTTCTCTGCATTCTCCTCATCCATCAGAATCTGATGATACCTAGCATAGCAATCCACAAAAGACCCGATCTCATGTTTGGCACAATTATCGATTAAGATATGGATGTTGGGTAACGGGAAGTTATCCTTTGGGCTTGCTCTGTTTAGATTGCGATAATCAACACATACCCTGATTTTTCCATCTTTCTTCGGCACTGGCACCACATTAGCCAACCAACTAGGATATCGAGTGCCCCGAATAACCTTTGCATTCAGCTGTTTGGTTACTTCTTCCTTAATCTTCACACTCATGTCGGTTTTGAACTTCCTTAATTTTTGCTTAATGGGAGGGAATGCCGGGTCAGTAGGCAATTTGTGAACCACTAAGTCGGTGCTCGAACCCGGCATGTCATCATATGACCTCAATAAGTGCTTTGATTAATTCTTCCCTGATGTTTGGTTCAATGTGGACGCTTATTTTAGTTTCCCGAATGTTATCCGCATCCCCCAGATTGATGGCTTCTGTGTCATTCAAGTTGGGCTTGGGTTTACCTTCAAATTGGTGTAATTCTCTGTTAATTTCCTCAAATTGGGTTTAGACTATATTGAAGATCCATCGTGCATGCAATGTCATTAAGACCATTATAAAGAGAACTATTCAGAAAAGGAAAGAAGAAAACAAAATAAAGAGTAAAGAAGAAACTTTCATTGATTGAAATATGGGATAACAAGGTTTCACACTTTGACGAGTACAAAATAAAAGAAAATTGGATTACAACCCTGGAATAATCCAGTTAAACATGAAGGAAAATCAAAAGCCTACTACCAAGACTCCCTCCGCATGGGAAGAGGAGTAGCCATCCAACTGTTGATCTTGGCCTTAGGCCCCACAAACTTCAAATCTGCCTTGCTGGATCCTTCCCCAGCTTCTACCATGTTGACTTCGGCAAATAATCTTTTAAAACCTTCATCCAAATCTCCATTCATACCAATCAGTGGCCCTGTAACCTTGGACAGCAATTGCTTTTTGATGCTCGGCCTGACAAAAGATCGGGACAGTCGTGGGATTGGCTTGGGAAGGACCCATGCCCTCTTCTTCATTTTGCGAGCCCGTCACACATCCGCTGCTGTGGGTTTGAACCCCAGCCCAGAGGTATCCAGATTCTTGGGCAAAGAAACTGGTTGAACAATACCCTATAGATCAGCACTGAAACCTTTGCCTGGCATAAACCCGTTCTTCAGTATCTCTGAGGCTACCATGACAGTTGCAACCGCTATTCTGGGAAGCGAGACGCTTTCACCCTCAGGAACTTTGTCCACTGAAACCGTATCACAAACCTGGTAAACCCACGGTCACTTCTCATCATCAGTCTCTATGAAGGGTATAGTGGTATCACTTATGGCGCACGATCTCTTGTATATCCCACACGAACTTGACCATCTAATGTAGTGTAGAAGGCACTGCTTTGGCTGCATGAATCCATGGTCGCCCCAACAGAAGATTATATGATACTGCAACGTCTAACACTTGGAACTCCATGGTGAACTCGACCGGACCAATTGTCAATTCAAGTATGATGTCGCCTACTGTGTCTGTACCACCCCCATCAAACCCTCGAATGCAGATGTTGTTCTTGTGAATTCTGTCATTATCAACCTTCAACTTGTTCAAGGTGGACAACGGGCAAATATTGGCACTGGACCCATTATCAATCAATACTCGAGTGACTACCGAGTCTTCACACTTCACGGTTAAATAGAGAGCTCTATTATGTTCTGTACCCTCCAGGGGCAACTCATCGTCGGAAAATGTCACCCGGTTCACTTCAAAAATCTTGTTTGCTATTTTCTCCAGATGGTTCATAGAAATCTTATCCGGCACATGGGCTTCGTTCAGAATTCTCATCAACGCCCGGCGGTGCTCGTCCAAATGGATCAATAATGATAGCAATGAGATCTGTGCCAGGGTCTTCCTCAGTTGCTCCACAATGGAGTAATCTTACGCCTTCATCTTCTTTATGAATTCTTCCGCCTCTTCCTCGGTAACTGGCTACTTTGTTACTACTGGGTTGGTTTGTCTTAACTCTACGGGAGCAAAACACCTTCCGGAACGAGTTAGACCTTGGGTTTCACACACTTCTTTCATAATTTCTTTCCCCTTATACATTACTGTCACTTGATTGTAGCTCCACGGCACGACCCTTTCACTGATTATTGGCACCTGCATTACCAGTTGATGACAACTTGTTCTATGTGAGCCCCTTTTACCACCACGGGTGTGCTTTGCACCCCCTGAATCACTACCTTGACTGGCTCTGATTTCTTCGCAGCAATAGACGACCCTTTCCCCATATCTACAACTGGCTTGGTGTCTATAATTTTTAGATGTATCACTGCCTTCTCATTGGTTAGTTTTTCCTCGGGACTGGCTTCACTGGCCCGAATCATCATCACTGTTTGTGAGGGCTTCTCAAACTCCCTTCCCTTGTGCACTAGTTCGATCATGTGGGTCTCATGGTGCGTTGGCAGTGGATTCTAATTGATGTTTGGTGCCTTTAGAGCCTGAACCTCGATCCTGTTTGTATCAATAAGGTCTTGCACTGTAGTCTTCAACTTCCAGCATTTCTCAGTATCATGTCCGGGGGCCCCCGAACAATATTCATAGCTCACTGAATGGTCCAGATTTTTGGGAGGATTTCGCAATTTGGGCTTAATAGGATTCAACAGGCCTATCTGCCTCAATTTGTGGAAAAGAGCATTATAGGTTTCTCCCAGTAGAGTAAATGTTCTTGGCCTCGTCTCATTCTTGAAACCTTGATTCCCACGAAAACTTGACCCTGGAGGATTTGTGTAGGCCCTTGGGTGTGGATATATGTTTTGTGGAGGTGGATATGTATTTTGGGAAACGGCGCACGCCATTGCGGGTGAGCTGGACGCTGGGTATATATTTGGGCGTGATGGACGGAAAAATATAGCTCTGGGTAGTATGGTTGTGGAGGGCTATATGGAGTGTATGGGTAATTTGGGCAATAGGGTCTGGGCTGGTAGTAGGGTGAAGGACCTCTGGATCTGGACCAAGTTCCTTCTTCGACTGTTGCAACTTCTTCTCTCTTCTTTTTCCCGAGCACACCTCCCGTGCCGCTCTGGATAGCCTGTGTGGTAGCCTTGATCACTGAGTAACTCATTATCTTGTTGGACTTGAGTCCTTCTTCAATCATGCCACCCATCTTTACGACCTTATTGAAAGATTTACCAACTGATGTCACCAGGTGACCAAAGTAAGTTGGCTCCAAAGTCTGCAAAAAGTAGTCCACCATTTCACCTTCCCTCATTGGCGGTCGACTCTCGCCGCCTGTTCCCTCCAATGGAACCCGAACTCCCTGAAGCTCTCTCCAGGATTTTTCTCAAGTTTCAACAATGTGAGACGGTCAGGGACGATCTAAAGGTTATACTGGAAGTGGCCTACAAATGCTTATGCTAGATCGTCCCAGGTATACCACCTGCTAGGATCCTGCCTCGTGTACCATTCCAGTGCAGATCCACTCAAACTTTGACCAAAATAATCTATCAGAAGTAGGTTCAGTGGGATAGTATTGGTTGTTGTGAGCCTAAAACAACGGCTCACTGGATGATCTTTGTAGTGTGGCTGGTAGGGGTGCCACGAAAACATGAACATTTGGTGGAGGAGGGTCGTGTTTAGGTGGTGGAGCTTGGGGATTGTAAGGAGTTTTCCCCTGATAGTATTGGTGAATTGGGAAACTCATTGATGGACGTGTGGGAGGTTACTCCGGAGTTTGTGCTGGTGGGAGAGTAGGGGTAGCGGGAGGGGCTGGTACTTGTTGTCCCCTAGCCCAAGCTAGGTGCATTTCTGCTATCTCTTGTCTCAACCTTTCTACTTCCTCCTTCATTGTTTGTATTTTGTTTTTTTCCTCTTCAACACTTTTGTCTGAACTAGACATGCTTCTTGGTATGGGTCCTTTAGATCTTGTTTGGTAATGGTAATTTGCCAACACGTTCTAACAAGCTAACTGTTTGAAATCTCTGGATAACAACAAACTTTGTTAGCGGTTAGGATTTAACAGATTGGATAACCTCACATTGGCATGAATGCACCTATACAGTTAATCGTCTCTATTATGCATTTGCTTGACTGCATGCGTCATCCCGGCTTCTTACATATGTGCCCCAAACTTTCCTTTATTTACCTTATTTCTCCTTTTTGTTTTTTTTATTATTCCCTTTTTCCTTTTCTTTTTTAATGGTGGTCGAATCTTATGTGGATTGCCTACGTATCATGTCCCCGCATGAATCAGACCATGCATAGTTCTGACCATAAGTGCGGGAAAAAATAAGGATACCAATTTTGGATTTTTCAATTTTCATTAACAAAACGTTCTATTACAATGAAAAACACTTTGAAAGGAAATTGACGGACTTGATACAGACTACAAACTTTATGCAAAAAGAGAAAGGCAAACTCTAAACGGACTACAGATCCTGAAGACAAGGAAAATACAGACTCAAACTATGCATGCCTTAGAGTTTTGAATTTTGGTGCCCGCGGGGCGTCATTCGGCCTCGCCGCGGGCTTTGGTGCAAGGCCTCTCTGCAGATCTTTCAAATCTTCCATGATCTGATGGACGTAGGTCATTATTGAAGCGATGAAGGTAGCACGGGACATATCCTCACAAGCTAGGCTCTTCATGGTGATGTAGTGCCCGATATCGTCGATTCTTTCCCGGATTCTGTCTTTTTCCCGAAGCAACCGCTCTATCTGTTGGTTCTGTGCTCCTAGCACTTGAGCGTTATGAAAGAGTTGATCTTGAAACTCGTTCATCTATTTCTCCAATCATGTCATCAGGTCATAGCAGCGCTCCCTATCTATTCTGGCATCTCGGGCTTGCCTGAAGACCCACTCTTTGAGAGTGGATATTGTTTCTCTCAATATGGCGATGTTCCCTTCGTAGTCCCTCTTTATTTGCCGCATATGCTTTGCTCGCGCTTCTGTACCTCTTGCCCATCTGGCCTGGATCCTTGTCAACCTAGCTCCAGATTCTTCCAAACCCTCTTGACATTCAATGATTTCCCTTTTCAACTCATTTATCAACCCTTCGTCGGACCAGCTTCTCGGTTGTCTGTCGGTATCCCTTCTCATCCGTCGGATTTGGGTTTTCAAGGCCTTATTTTCTTGGGCCAACTTCTTTTTATCCCTTTCGTTAGCAGCCACCTGCACACTGTTTTTGAACTTCAGG
This sequence comes from Nicotiana glauca, assembly GCA_026770625.1. Taxonomy (NCBI): domain Eukaryota; kingdom Viridiplantae; phylum Streptophyta; class Magnoliopsida; order Solanales; family Solanaceae; genus Nicotiana; species Nicotiana glauca. Next base: position 33,308 of record MU680399.1, on the reverse strand, counting down.
TCCCTAATCTGTTGTTTTACTTGCCTATTTCTGCCCTGTAGCTTTCTTCTTTCGCTAACCAACCCCACTGCTCTCGTGAATCTTCAGTAAACTGATGGACATGGGCTCTTTTGACGGGCCTTTGCGGAATCTGAAACCTTTTCCAGAGCCAAACATTATACTTCGGATCCACCTCACCCTTAGCTAGATCTTGGACCATTGTCCTAGGCTTGCGGAATCTGCATTCATTCCATAGCTTTCGAATCTTATCTTCTGGAAATGCGGCTCTCGGATTAACTCAATGACGTGCTTACTTAGGTCTTCATCGGTAGGGACCACTCGAAACCTTCCCAACTGACGTAGTACCCGGTGGGGAGCATATGGTTAGATACTGTGGATAGCCATCAAGAGAACATGACATTCTTTGGCCGACATGTATACTACCTCAGTAGTGGGCAACCATCCAAACTCCCATTCAATCTGATTAGCAGTCAATGACCTCGGTCGTACAAGCCACGCTTTAGCTCCTTCAGGGAACGCGACGCCTATTACTCGTTTCTCAAAACCCTCGATGCAACTTGATCGGGTCAACCCGTGGTTCATATATCCTATCCGGTGGAAAAGATGTTCTTGCATCCAAAATTGGAGTAGCAGATTGCAACCATGGAAGAAATTTCCTCCCTCCCAGCATATGGTCAAGGCTCGGTAGATTTCTGACACGATCAAAGGAACCACAGTACTGTCAGCCCTTTTGATTGCAACATCGGCCATCCCTACAAGGCCTATCTCTATTTTCTTGTCTTGGCGTGGGCAAACCATGACTCCCAGGAATGTCGTTATGAACGCCAAAGTTCGCCTTACCTCCCACTTATTTCTGTTTCTAGCATGAGTCAGCCCGAGATTTGGTTCTTCGAAACCCCAAAGATTGCCATACCGTTGATACAAGAACTGGAGACTACAACATCCTTCCAACAAATCCTCATTCTGCACATTCCGACTAATATTTAACAAATCCAGGAATCGATGCAGAGATACCGGTCTTGGTGACAGTAAATATTGGCCCCTCAGATTTCTATTTAGACCCGCATAACCCGATACTTTCTCCAGCATGGGTTGAGCTCAAAATCAACAAAGCGAAATACATTCCGGGTCGGATCCCAAAACAGTATTAGGGCCTCGATGATATCCGATCTTGGCTTGACATTCAGCAGATTGACGAGACCCCCTAAGATTCTCACCACTATCTTTCTGTTACCCTCTTCCAAATCAATCCACCAGATGTGGAGCTGTAACAGGACCTCACTAAAGACTGTGAACGGTTCAACTTGTTTTGTGCTCATCCTGCACATTTATTAAGGCGATTAAGTAAGAGGTAAAGTTTATTTTCCTTAAAACAAAATTGACTATATTTTTCTTTCCTCTCTTTTTTTCAAATTAGAGTACAGGACCCAGTTTTTGAACACGGCCTTTTAGCACTTCTGTGATGAAGATTTTAAGGCTGTGTGGGCTATCCGGTCAAAATCTTAAAGATGACCAAAAGTAGCTGTTTGTGCAAAGTTAGCCCTCCGGCGTCCCTTTCGGGAACTTTCGGCTATTTTTTGACAAAACGGCATCACCCGACTTATTTAAGACGAAAATTAACTTTTTTTTTGCTATTTTTCGAAAGGGGAAGTTGGACCCGTTGAGGGTTGCCGACGTATCTCACATCCGGTGAGAATCAAACATGCGTAGTTCGGGCAAAGAAAATAAACTGAATTTGAAAACAAGACTCTTTTATTTTTGTCATTCAAATAAATAAAACTAAAAACATTTCTCTTTCTTTCCTTATTTTTTCAAAAATTAGGCAGAGTCTCGACACTACTTGGGCATTGGTTTCTTTCGAAAAATAAGTAGTTATCCCTCTACACTACTATTTTTCTCTTTTTTTTTTCTTCACAATTTTCCAATATTCCCAATTCTCAGAAGCCAATCAACATGCAAGTCTGAAGCAAATAAATGAGTAAAACAAATAAAATGCAGCATGATGGTCTTTTTCATTTCAGGTTAACTGTCCTAGACGGACCCAACCCTTGTGTTGAGTCCCCTAAGTCAAATGCAACATGATGCAAACAAGCGTTCCTATTAGGGATCCGACATGAAGCTGTGTTATTCTAGGTTCAAAACCTGTGTTTTTGTTCTAAACATGGCTTACCCGAGCAGACAGCTCGAGCCGGGGGGAGGCAGCGTACCGGGAATACAAAAGCTTCAACGGCTTAGCAACTTATTCAAACCTCGTTCTAAAATTGGAGTAGACGCTATACAGAAAAGAAGTCACACGAAGTGCACCCTTTTTCATGATTTAGAAGAATCAGAGAGGAGATGGATTTCGGTACAGTTTATAAATAGTTCAAACAATATCAAAGCGGTAAAAAGCAACATTTGCACATTTAGGCCCAATCATATAACAAAACAGATAAAGCCAAACACAACAATTATTCCAAGCTCGAATTCTGAACCCTGAACCAAAAGTCAGGAAAGAGTTTCCCCAGTGGAGTCGCCAGAGCTGTCATACCTCCTTTTTCCGCTACTACACCCCCGGAAGGGTGTAATAAAGGGTGTTTTTCCAATTAAAGGACAACCGAAAAGGGATTTATTATTAAGAGTTGGAGTCGCCACTTGATAGATTTATGGTATCCCAAGTCACCGGTTTGAATCCCGAATCGAGGAAAAAAGTTGACTCTGTATTATAGTCTATGAACCAGAAATCCGGATAAGAAATTTTGTTAACCCCAGAGAAGGTGTTAGGCATTCCCGAGTTCCATGGTTCTAGCATGGTCACTCAACTGTCATATTTGTCTTGTTTATCTAGTTTTAATACAGGTTAAAACCTATAGTGCAATTTTAGAATTATGTATCGCTTTTAGTCAATTTGTAAGAAAGTGAACGTCGTTTAAGAACGTGTTTTTGGATCATGTCACATGAAATGCACCCGGATCCTCGACACATTCTTATTCAACGTTTTGGGATTTGGATTTGGGTCACATGAAATGCCCACCGGAATTTAAGGAGGTAAAATTATTAAACACTTGCCTAAAGAGACTAACACATTATTATCTTTGCGGATGGCCGCAAAATTCGCTAAACGGCCCGTCCCGAAATATAAGTATTTTAGTATACATTTAACTAGGGCCCCACAATTTATGTGTTTGGTTTGGCGAGGTTCGTCTCATTTATTATTTAAAGGCCAATCCTAAAGCAACTACGGTTTTCTATTAACTTTGTCTCTAACGGAGTAAAAGCCCTAATTAATTAATAATATAAAATTCGACCTTCAAGTTCAAGTGCGGATCCAAACAAAAGAGAGAAACCTCTTAATTTGCACCCGCTACCTAACTCGAAAGCCAAAACTTATACTACGTTGAACTATATATCAAAATTTTAAATTGGGCCCAATTGTTGACGAGTGGGCCTTGGGGACCAATTCATACCGAACAAGCTTAACGGGACGCCTGGAGATCCAAAGGTCGAGTCCCCAGGATAGCGGGCCAACAATTCATTTAACGTCCTCTTGCATTTTTCATCTCATGATCAGTCTTCTTGTTCCTTTTTTTATTGATGCATATTACTAAAGTTGACAATTAAAAGAGAAAACTGAATTTTACAACGAACCAAACTAACCATTCTCATGCTATTTCAAATTAATATTATTAGGTGAACTAGACTATCGGATAATTACATGCAATTCATAACCATTTGGAACTTGTTTTTACAACTATTTCAATTAAAACCAATATTAATCACTAACATTTGGGGACCTAATATTATTTACCAACATTATTCAAATTAGCATCATTCACTCACTTGACTCGCGATCTCATAAATGGAAACATTGAAATAGCATGCTGGAAAACTATGTGAACCTATTTCTCTATGACTATCGAAAACAGATTAGACTACGCTACACAATACTAGTAACACAACTTAACAAAACAGAACTACTAACTATTGGAGTCCCCGGCTCATAGGCAGGCATAGAATCAGTTCATAATCCACTAGTAAAAAACCAATCTCGAAATAGTCCCATTATAGTTCCTAATATACATCAAACAGTTCACACAGTTGTTCGAGATGCCATTAAACATAAATGACTGAACTAAATATTATGTCTAACAATGGTTCTAAGTACATTTAGATGAACAGATAATAGCTTCTCTTCATGGGTTCCCAAATTGTTCATGCATGTGAATAATATTCCAAATCCTTAAAGGCTATGAAAGTGTACCTGGAATTGGAATAGAAATGAAGTAGAAGAAAGATCAGCAGCAGCAGTAATATCAGTAATAGCAATAGCAGTACAACACAGTAGTAGTCGACCAAAACAGGAGTAGTTTGGACCAAAAAAACACAGGCAACCTCAACAAAACACAACAATAACACTGGACTGGAGAACTATGACTAAGTAGCTAAAAATCAGAAACTTCACTTCAAATTTCAATGGAACAGTGAAGGGCAAACTCTCGGAACTCTCAGGAACTCTTTCTTAACTGATAAAACTGATTCCAGAATTATTAAAAAAAAATCAGCCTAAGAAATGCTCTCCCAAACTAATTAAACTCTCAAGCCTTTCTCTCAAAACTGACTTTTTAGTATTTTGAAAAGCCAGCCCCTAACTCTGTCCAAACTTTTCTTATTTATACCTCCTGCAGACCTATTTTCTACTCTTGAAAAACTTAAACTATTAGACCAACCTTCTGCCCGACCCGTCTAGAACCCCACTCCTATATGCCTTTTTCTTATTTTAATCCCTTGTTCCCCACTACCATATGTCTTGTTTTATTAATTAATTCTAAGGTTATGGGCACCTGGTACTTTAATTATTTCTAAACAGACCTCCCATACTATTCTAATTCCTATCCCACTATTACTAGACAAAGCATTAGTTTAATGGTTAATTAAGTACCCTACTGACATGCCACTAAGTTAAACCATCTTCAAACTTTCAGACCCCCCAAATTACCCCCTGATGTTTATTGAAATTCCATCATTAGGTAACTAAACCCTCCCCTTGACTAACTAGAACTCTATTCTACTCAGCTGCAGGCAAATTAACTAAACTGTACCTAATGATCAATTTGAAAATAGGTAGAGAATTCCAGGAATAAAACTATGCATTTAGGGAGTTTCAGAACAATAGCTTAGCTAACTTCGAACAACTACCAAATAACTACAGATTCAACACACACAAAATCAAACTTCAATAGAAACTAACCAAACCAAAACTTGAATAATTCAAACTACCAAATTATTCTTATCAGAGGAGAACCAGACATGCATCATTTGGATAAGAATCACCTCATAACCCGATTAAGCTACCAACTTATTGCTTTGAATTAGCTACATTGACATGTGAACACTAAATAACAGAATTAGAGATGAAGGATCACATAGAACTTGACCAAACCAAAAAAAGAAAAATTCAGAGTTGAACCAAACTAACATACAAACGTATTCAAATGATTCAAACACCTACAATACGTGCTAATCAATAAGAAGAAAGATGACCCAAGAAAAAGGTCCAGAAGAGGAGGAGAAGATAATCGACAAAAATAAAGAAAAATCAATCAGACAAAGACACAACGCAACTTACAAAAATAAACAATAATAAAAAATAGAATAGAAAAAGAGAGGACAATACCTCAAAATCAGAAACCAAACGAACTCCACTCGTTTGACCTTCAACTTGAACCTTTTGAGGTAAAAATGGACTTTAATCGAGTGTTCTCAGTCTAAAGTCGATTAGAACCCCCACTTTTCTAATCTCGGACAGGTTCAGTTTTGGTCCTTCTAGGGTTTGTTAGTCGATTTAAGATTCGACTAGTTCTAATAGGCTTTGAAAAAAAGTACGGGTGATTTGGGAACGAGGGAGGTCAGGAGGCTTAGTGGTGTAAGTTTGGGATTAATCGGAGAAGGTGAGGTTTTTTTTTGACTGAACCTTCGATTGAAGATTCCAAGATGTTGGCTGGGATTCGAAGGATAAGGTTCAGGGTTTTGGAACGGGGAGGTTGAGGTGAATAAGTGGTGTAAATTTGGGGCAGTTTGGCCACCGTCCGCCACCGTAGGCAATTTTTTGGCGGGCGGGGGGCAGATGTGGAGGGTTTGGTCTCTAAAGGCCTTAGAGACGACGAGGGATGGAGGGGCAGGGTGTGCTGGGGGGGCTGGGTGCATTTGGTTAGTTATATACTAAGGGAGAGATTTGATCCTGGCCGTTAGATCAATCAAGATCAACGTCCTTGATCTCTCACTTAAGGGGAACGACACCGTTTCATCAAAATAGAGACCGGGTTGGTCTCTTATGAGAACGGGTCGAGCTAGGCTAATGGGTTATGAGGGATGGTCATGACCGTTCGATCAATTGAAGTGAATGGCATGTATTAATGCTCCTGAAACAGTGTCGTTTCAATAATTCTGGGGGCGGACTGGACCGTCGATTGAATTAAGATCAACGACCCAGATATGGCATGATAGAAACAACGTCGTTTGGACGTCTATGCATCCTAATCAGTTGGACCGGGTATGTGAAAAGATTGGACCTGGTTTTGGTCAAATTAAAACGGCCCAGTTTCGATTTTTTGTTCCTTTCCTTTTATCTTTTATTTTCTAATTGTTAAAACGACAATTCTAAATTAAATTATAAACCAAATTACAAATGCTAATTTATTCCTAATAACGATCATCACACATAATTAAATACTAAATAAAATAAAATCACACAATTTTGACATTAAAGGCTAAAAATGCAAAGTACATTATTCTTTGTGATTTTCATTTTGTAAAACAAACTTATTATCCTTAATGGTAGAATTAAATCCTAAATACAAATGCGACATATCTTTGTATTTTTTTTATTAATTTAACAAGTAAACATGCGCGAACAAATGCAAACAATACAAGAAAAATAACACAAAATTCACAACAATTGCAAAGAAACAAAATTATTTTTATTTTTGAATTTTTTGAAGTAATTCTCATATAGGGCAAAAATCACGTGCTCACAGTCATCATGCATTGATATAATTTATTCTTGAAATGTTTTCTTGATTTTGTTATTTGACAATTGATATAGAATCGGATCATGTGGGCACATGCTTACAAATTATGTATAAGTATTGCACACACACATACTGTTTATGGTGCATATCTCTTTGTGAGTGGGATTGGTGCAAGTTTTATTTGTTGAACATGTCTAATGGGCATGTTTTTTTTTTATTACCCCATCCCAATTGTATACCTTTACCATTGATATTTTTTAATTTGTAAGTTTTTCTGGAATATTTTCTCTGGATTATATATGTTATTGAGCTTCACAGGTTCTACAATGTGAGTATCTTTTGGCTTAAAAACCTAGTCACTATTTCTATGAGTTTTGTCAAGATACTATCAGTTGTACTCATACTACACTTATGCACTTGCTAATTAGCCCAAAACATAATACGAAATTAATGTTCGCTAGTCAAAGATAGTATAGTTTAATTATTGTCTTCACGTCGATTGAATTTAAATAGTGTTTGAATAATCTCAAGTTAACCGCTATCCAAGATGATTAACACTTTGATTGGAATATTTATCAACTATAATTAACTACTAAAATTAAAGCAATAATCAATTTGTCAAGGAAAAAAAGAATTGTGCCACACAAAAATATCAATGGGAGAAGTAAGGGTAATTGACTAGATATGTGCAAGATAATTAACTTGGTATCTAATTCTTGAATTAGTTAACTCTGTAATACTGCTGATTCTCACGAATTCACTAGATAATTAGATTACATTTGAATTTAAGGTTCCTCTTTCAATTAAACTTTAAATTTCACAAACAATCTAATTGAAACACTTTGAACAACTACTATGAATATAATGATGGTTTTAGTCTAAAGGATAATTTCTCATGAATATTTTCCTATTTTCTAGTTGGAGTAATAATTCATGAAGATCTTTTGATTACATAGATGAATCACGAATTTAAACTAGATCATAAGATGTAAAGAAATTCAATATAAAATACCTCTTTCGATTAAGCAAAATAATGAACAACTTCACAATATAGTTGAAAACTCCGTTAATTAATTCAAGTAATTATCAAGAATCGTGTAACGACCTGCCAGTCGTTCTGATCTTTAGCAATCTGTTTAGTGGTTCGGTGTCGTGAGTGACTTCATGTTGTGTATTATGACTTCATGCTTGGTCGGATTTGATTTTTGATGTTCTAGGACGATTTCGGATGAGGGATTCTCACTTTAGAAGTTTAAGTGGAAAATTGTAGTGACCTGGCTTTTCGTTTTGAGTATTTTATCCCTTATCCCCTAATTTAAGCTTCCTCTATATTATACTGTGGTGACATGAATTTCCGGGGTATTTGGTGTTAGTTTCAGGTGAGTTTTGGAGTGAAATATGACACATAGTCCCTATATTGGAAGGTTAAGTTAGAGAAATTGATCGTTGCTTGACTTGTATAAAGAGGACCCCGGAATGGAGTTTTAATGTTTCCAATAGCTCTGTATGGTGATTTTGGTCTTAGGAGCATGTCTGGATTTTGATTTGGAGGTACGTAGGTCGTTTCGGCATGATTTGGCGAAAGTCAGAAATTTGGAGAATTTGAAAAGTTTGACTGGGAGTGGACTTTATTGATACCGGGGTCGGATCCCGATTTCAAAAGCTGGAATAGATCCGTAATTACATTTATGACTTGTGCACAAAATTTGATGTTAATCAAAGTTGTTTTGGTATGAATCAACATCGGTTTCAAAATTCGAACTCCTTTTGTTACACCTTTTTACCAGCATGATCAGGAAGGAATGCTAAGAAGAAGATTACTTAAATCAATCGCTATGTTAGTTAATAGTAGTGGCAGCAGTAGTCATGTATCTAGTAGTAATAGTGATGTAGTAGCTAATCTAAGTTCTGTATATGTCCATCGTTCCTATAAAGGGGACATAGTAGCTAGTTCTAGCTCTCCTCAACTGATGCAATGTATGCATCCTGTGAACTCTTATGTACGTGTTTAATTATCTATAATATGCTTATCTTTTCAACCAAAAAAAAGAAAGTTCATAGTTGCTTAGGCTTGAATTTGTGTTGCAATTTGTTGAATTTAATTTTTTTGATGTAATTTTTGGCTTCGAGTAGGTCCTTTAGGTGTTTTGACTATTTGGTATACTCGAACGGGGTCCCAGGTGCTCCGGGTGTCGGATCGAATCCGAAACAAGATTGGACTTGTGTGAATTTGCTAAAGTTGGGCTTTGACTGGTGCAATCGCACCTGCGGATCTTGGGTCATAGGTGCGCCATCGGAGAAGAGCCGCAGGTGCAAAAGGAGCTTTGTCTAGCTGGGACCGCAGGCGCAAACTTTTGTGCAGAAGCGGAATTTGGGGAAATAACTTTGTGTGTGACCGCAGATGCGGTCATATCTCCGCAAAAGTGAGTACACAGATGTGAGATTTTATCCGTAGAAGCAAAACTCTAGGACTTAATCTTGGATCGCACCTGCGATGGTTTTTCCGCAGGTGTAGCATCGCAGACGCAACTGAATAACCGCAGATGCGGATTCACTTGGAAGAAATGAGGGACTTCAAGGGTTAGTCTTTATATTTCATTTTGGAATTTTGGGAGCTTGGTTTGAGGCAAAATTTTGAGAAATTTTCAAAGGAACTATTGGGATAAGAATTCTTGACTTAATTTTGGTTAAATTATACCAAACTATCATTATTATTATCATGTAATTAAGGATTATAGTTTTAAAAATTAGAGAAAAAGTATAGAAGTTCTTAGACTAAGTTTTTGGGTTATGAAAGGCAAGATGAGGTCGGATTTGGATATCTTGTATGGTTGGACTCGGTATCAAATGGGTGTTTGTATTTTATAATTTTGGTCGATTCTGAGATGTGGGTCCCGGTTGACTTTTTTTGGCGCAATTTTTCAATTCTTCGCTAAGATCATAATTTCATTATTTAAATTAGTTTCCTACAATTATAGCTATAGTATGGAATTGTTTATGCTAGATTCGAGCCGTTCAGAGTGTAAAAATCGAGGGAAAGACCTTCTAGTTGATTGATTTAGCGTGGTTTGAGGTAAGTGACCTGCCTAACCTTATGTCAGGGAAATTTCCCTTATGAAGATTTGGTATTGTTGTGACAATTGTGATATGTGGAGGCCACGTATACAAGGTAACAAGTGCATACATGACTAAATGTTGAGATATCCGATTTTAGTTATGTAGTTTCCTATTCATGCTTTAATTGACTTTGTTCAGGATGTTATAGTCACCATGCTTAGTCTTATTTCACATTTCTACTTGTCTTATCTCTTATGCAACTTTTACTACATGTTTAGTTGAACTATTTGCTTTCTCAATTCCGTATTCATTATTTATCTGTGGGATTCTTTACTTGAAATTTGCTATCCTTAAAATATGTCACGACCCAAAATACGACCCGTCATGATGACGCCTATCGATGATACTAGGCCAGCTGACATTACCAAAACGCTTTCAACAATAACCAAAAATAACCATGACTCTTAAAATAATTGATATCTTTGCCATAAAACGGGGTAAACCGCAAAATAGAAGTGCGAAAATAAAGCCCGAAATCGGGGTGCACTAGTCATGAGCATCTAATATAACCGATCCGAAAGTAACAAGACTAACATAGTTTGGAATCCAAAATACAAAAAATAAGGAAAGATAGGGAAGAAGAAAGCAGGGACGCGAACACTGTCAGCCACCTCGCGATCTCCAATGACCAGCTACAAGTACTAACAACAACCTCCACGCCCAACAACTCCCATATCTGAACAGGCAATTTTTCTCCGATCTCCAATGACCAGCTACAGTAACATAGCATTTAACAGGCAATTAAACATGTAACATGGCCCCTACGGGATCCAACAATGCCAACATATAGCCTAAACATGGTTTCTACCTTGATTTACAATCAAACTTTCATAACACATAGAGAGCATATAGTTAACAGCATGTTGTTTAACTTTACAGTTTTTACAGGATGAACCAAGTCACAATCGCCTCGGTGCATGCTCACACGCCCGTCACCTAGCATGTGCGTCACCTCCAGAGTAGTCACAAGACATAATGTCCGGGGTTTTATACCCTTAAGACCAGATTTACAATTGTTACCTCAATCCGAGAAAAATCCTACTCTGTGATGCCTTTGGCTCTCGAATCGGCCTCTAAACGTCCTGAATCTAGCCAAACGTAATACAATACAATCAATATATTCCAAAGGAACCAATTTGACAAAAAAAAACTACTAAATTGGACTCAGATCCCAAATTTGGCTTAAACCCGGCTCCCGGATCCACGTCTCGAAATCCAACAAAATTCATAAAACCCAAAAGCCCATTCACTCACGAGTCTAACCATACAAAATTTATCAAACTTCGTCATCAATAGGCCCCTAAAATCCCTAAATTACACTCTCTAAAATCCCAAGCCCTAGCCCCTAATTTTCTCTTCAAAACCCCACTAATTAGAAGGGAAATCAATGGGGAAGCACCATAGCTAAGGCCTAAGGGTACTTAGTTTCAAGGGATTTACCTTAGTGAAAATCCTTGAATCTCCTTCAAAAATTACCTCAAATGCTCCAAAGTCCGAGTTGAAAATGGTGGAAATGAGGAAAAATCACGAAGTCCTCCATTCATACATTCTACCCAGCGAAGACGCACCTGCGGTCCCTTCATCATATCTATGGACCCAGCTCCACTTCTGTGAAAATCACTTAAAATCCATGGGACCACTTTTGCGCCTCTAGACTTCATTTGTGATCAACACAAGTGCGGAAACTAGCTCACACCTACGGTTTCTGCCCAGGTCCTCCATGGCCAGATCTGTGGCTCCTTAGTTGCTCCGCAGGCTCGCACCTATAGCTCCCACTTCGCAAGTGCGAAGACACCAGAACCAGTAGCTTCAACTACATTTTCAAAGTTCCAAATCCGCTGTTAACCATCCGAAATAACCCCGAGGACCCTAAGACCACATCCAAACATACCGACACGTAACATAACATCATATGAACTTACTCAAACATTCAATCACTCAAAATAACATCAAAACACCAAATTACCCGCGGATTCAAGCCTAAGAACTTCTAAACTTCCAAATTCTGCGAACGACGTCGAAACTTTTGAAACTACGTTCGAATAACCTCAAATTTTACACACAAGTCAAAAATGATACGACGGGCCTAATCCAACTTCAAAAATTCCATTCAGACCCTGATATCAAAATTTCCTTTGCCGACCAAAATCGCCAAAATTGTAACTTTCTCCAATTCAAGCCTAATTCTACCACAGGCCTCTAATCACATTCTGGATGTGCTCCTAAGTCCAAAATCAGCTAACAGATCTAACAAACCATCAAAATTCAAACTCGAGATCATTTACATATAAGTCAACATCCGGTAAACTCTTCAATGTTAAACCTTATCATAAGAGACTAAGTGTCTCAATTCACTCCAAAACCACTCCAGACCCAAACCGGCTAACCTGGTAAGTCAAAATACAGCTATAAAGCCCAAGAGAAGCAGAGAATAGGGGACTAGGGCTACAACTCTTGAAATGACCGGCTTGGTCGTTACATGCCCCCTCTTAAGCTAACTTTCATTCTCGAACGGGTCTAGAACCATACTTGGAGCCTCAAATAGGTGTAGGTATATGCTCCGTATCTCCTGCTCGGTCTCCCAAGTAGCCTCCTCTATGGGCTGACCTCTCTACCGCACTATCATTGAAGCTATATCATTTGATATCAAGTTTGTCGCTCCAAAATAGTAATCAGATCCACATCATAATTCAAATCACCATTTAACTAAACCGTGCTAAAATCCAAGACGTGAGACGGATCATCGATATACTTCCAAAGCATAGAAACATGAAATACTGGATGCACACCTGGAAAGCTCATATGCCACCTCCCCAATCCTCCGAAGTACCTCAAAAGACCCAATGAACCGAGGGCTCAACTTGACCTTCTTTCCAAATATCATAACGATCTTCATGGGTAAAACCTTCAGCAAGACCTTCTCCTAAACTATGTAGGACATATCATGAACCTTTTTTCAGCATAACTCGTCTGTCTCGACTGCGCCGTACGAAGCCGCTCCTAAATCAACTTCACATTGTCCAATACATCCTTAACCAAGTCTGCACCCAAAAGCCTACCCTTACCTGGCGTAAACCAACCCAGTGGAGATCTATACCGCCTCCCATACAAAGCCTCATATGGAGCCATCTGAATACTCGACTAATAATTGTTGTTGTAAGAAAACTCCGCGTGTTGCAGAAACTGGTCCCATGAACCCCCAAAATCAATGACACACGTGCATAACATGTCCTCCAATATCAGAATAGTGCACTCGGGCTGTCCGTAGGTCTAAGGATGAAATACTATGCTCAACTCCTCCTGATTGCCTAACTCTTGCTGCACGGCTCTCCAAACCTACGATGTAAACAACATGCAACAACAACAACAACAACCCAGTATAATCCCATTTAGTGGTATCTGGGGAGGTTAGTGCATATGCAGACCTTACCCCTACCCTGGGGTAGAGAGGCTGTTTCCATATAGACCTCTGGCATCCTTCCCTCCAAGAACTTCCCACCTTGCTCTTAGGAAGACTCGAACTCACAACCTCCCTTGGTCTAAAATGATGAAAACCGGCATATCGTGCAGGCGAATAATCTCTCTAATGTAAATCTCAGCCAACCGATCTGAAGAGTAGATAGTACTCACAAGAATAAAGTGCGAGAACTTGGTCAGCCGATCCACAATCACCCAAATAGCATCGAACTTCCTCAAAGTCTGCGGGAACCCAACTACAAAATCCATAGTGATCCGCTCCCACTTCCACTATGTATCTCTATCAATTGAAGTAAGCCACCGGGGCTCTAATGCTCATATTTCACCTATTGACAATTGATACACCGAGCTACAAATCTAACTATATCTTTCTTCATTCTCCTCTATCATTAGTGATGTCTCAGGCATCCGGATGGATGGAATAAATATGCGAACTATGGGCCTCCTCAAGAATCAACTCCTGAAGGCCATCTATATTAGGCACACATATCCACCCATGCATCCTCAATACACCATCATCTCCAATAGTCACATCCCTGGCATCATCATGTTGAACCTTGTTCTCGAGGACATAAAAATGAGGATCATCATACTGGTGCTCTCTGATGCAATCAAACAAGGAAGACCCTATAAACCACATAAACTAGAACCCGACTGGGCTCTGAAATATCCAATCTCACTAGATGTTTGGCCAAAGCCTGAACATCAACCGCAAGAGGTCTCTCCCCGACAGGAATAAATGCAAGACTGTCCATACTCACTGCCTTCCTACTCAAGGCATCGACCACAACATTGGCCTTTTTCTAGATAATACTGAATAGTAATATCATAGACCTTTAGCAGCTCCAACCATCTCCACTACCTAAAATTGGGATCCTTCTATTTGAACAAATGCTAGAGGCTACGATAATCAGTAAACACCTCACAAGACACAACATAGAGATAATACCTCCAAATTTTCGACGCGTGAACAAAGCAGCCAACTCCAAATCAAGATCAGAGTAGTTCTTCTCATAGGGTTTGAACTGGTGCGAAACATAAGCAATCACCCTACCCCCATGCATCAAAACACACCCAATGCCGACCTGAGATCATCATAATATACTCTATAAGAATCAGAAGCTGATGGAAGAACTAACATTAGAGCTGTGGTCAAGCCAGTCTTCAGCCTATAGAAGCTCGCCTCACACTCGTCCGACCACCTGAAAGGAGCACCCTTTTGGGTCAATTTGGTCAAAGGAGATGCAATATAAAAGAAACCATGCACGAACCAATGGTAATAACCTGCCAAACCAAGAAAGCTACGAATCTCTATGGCTGAGGACTGTCTAGACCAACTTTGGACCGCCTATATCTTCCTAGGATCTACCTGAATACCATCACTTGACACCACGTGCCCCAAGAATGCCACTGAATTGATCCAAAACTCACACTTGGAGAACTTATCATAAAGCATCTCCTCCCTCAACTGCTGTAATACAATCCGCAAATGCTGGGCATGCTCCTCCTAGCTACGAGAGTACACCAGGATATCATCTATGAATACAATTACAAACGAGTTGAGATAAGGATGGAACACACTGTTCATCAAACGCATTAATGCTGCAGGGGCATTGGTCAGCCCAAAAGACATCACAAAGAACTCATAATGACCATGACGGGTCTTGAAAGCTGTCTTAAGAATATCCGAGTCCCGAATCTTCAACTAATGATACCCTGACCTGAGATCAATCTTGGAGAACACCCTCACTCCCTCAGGCTGGTCAAATAGACCATCATCGCATGGCAAATGATACTTGTTCTTGATTATGACTTTGTTCAACTACTATAATCAATGCATATTCTCATAGTTCCATAATTCTTCTTCACAAATAGAATAGGTGTACGCCAAGGTGACACACTAGGCCTAATAAATCCCTTATCAAGAAGCTTCTGAAGTTGCTCCTCAACTTAGCCGGTTTTATACGGTACGATGGAATAGAAATAGGCTGAGTGCCAGTCACCAAATCAATATCAAAGTTAATATTCCTTTCCGGTGGCATGCCCGGTAGGTTTGCAGGAAATAGATCTCCAAAATCGCGCACCACCAGAACAAAATCAGTAGTAAGGATCTCTGTACTGACATCTCTTACAAAAGGTAAATAGGATAAACAACTCTACCCAACCATCTGCTGGGCCTTCAAGTATGAAATCACTCTATTGGGGAAATAATCTAAAGAACCTCACCACTCAACCCGAGCTAACCTCGACATCGCCAATGCTACAGTCTAAGTGGGGCAATCTAAAACAACATGATAGGGAGACAACCAATCCATACCTAATATCACATCAAAATCAACCATACTAAGCAGTAGAAGACCCACTCTAGTCTCAGATCCCCCAATAGTCACTATACACGACATATACATATGGTCTACAATAATAGTATCGCAGAGATACATGAACGGCTAAAAAAGACACTCGCATGGCATATCCAGAAAATGAGAAAAATACGAGGATGCATATGAATAGGTGGAACCAAGGTCAAATAATACAGAGGCATCTTAGTGACACACTTATACGATACTTGTGATCCCTGTGTCTGAAGCAAGGACATCTGATTTGGCTGGAAGAGCATAGAAATGGGCTTGACCTCCACTTGATCGACCTTCCCTTCTTAGGCGACCCCTAGCTGACTGAGCTCTACCTCAAGCTGACTGGGCGGGTGGTAATGTAACTAGTGTTGAAGATGCATCCTAATCCCTCTGATGTGTTGGACCTTCCTGATGACGAGCACACTGCCTCCATATATGCCTAAACTCCCCACACTCAAAACAACTCCTTAGTGCTGGTGGTGGGGACTGAAGGTAGCCCCGAGCACCGAGATAACTGTTAGAAGAACCTGCCATAGATGAGCCCTAAACCGATGGAGCATGGGAAGAACTTTGAGCTGGAAGGGGACTGAGAGATTAGTTACATTTTTGAGAACCGTAAAAACCATGGCCAGATGATGCACCATGGTAAGTCGGACGAGCCATTTCAACATGCTTGAAGGGACGGCCCCTGCCGTGGTTAAACGGACCTCTAAAAGAAACACCACCAAAACTTCTGGATCCACGAGGCCACTTGGCCTCCCTCTCTACTCGCTCCTGGCGGTGAATTGACTCTATATCCCTAGCAATGTCGACAACCTTCTCAAAAGAAGCACCAGACACCCTCTTCCTAGTCATACAAATTCGCAACTGATATGTGAGGTCATCAACGAACCTCTTGATCCTCTCCCTGTATGTGGGAACTAACAAAATATCATGATGGACCAACTCAAAAAGTCTCTTCTCGTACTGTATCACCATCATATATTCTTGATGCAACTGCTCAAACTATTTGTGCAGCTCCTCTCTGCAGGACTGCGGTACATTCTTCTCCAGGAAGAGAACAAAGGATTACTGCCAGGTAAGGGGCATTGCACCAATATGCCTATGCCTTTAATAAGCTCCCCACCTAGGCGACTCTAGAGAAGTGAAACATAGTGAACGAGACTCCACTAGTCCCAAAATACCTGTTGTATGGAGAATCCTCTAGCACTTATCCAAGAAACCTTGGGCATCCTCGTACTCAGCAATACTGAAAGTCAAGGCTAAAGTCTACCAAACCTCTTTAATCTACGCTGCTCATCACCAGACATGAATGGAATCACATAGTCTTGAGCAGGTGCAACCGACTGGGTTGGTGGTGACCCCGGTGTCTGGAGTACCTGAATAACTTACTCGGGTGTGCGGGAGATAGAAGTCTCAACGCCTTCCCTGGCCTGGGAAGTGAGTGCTGTTGTAGAAACAAAGACCGCCTGAGCAAGATCGATGCACACAGTCAAAATCTGGGCTAAGGTCTCCTAAAGGCCTGGAATCACGAAGGGCCTAGTTGGTGCCTGAGTTGGTCCCGCTGGTGCATCCACAACTGGGACCTAATCTTATACTGGGGCAGTTGGTGGATCTGCGGGTGTAATCATAGATGCTGTGCGGGCTACACCCCTGCCCCTACCACGGCCTCTACCGCGACCTCGGTCTCTCGTGGCCCCAACTGGTGGTACCGGTACTGCCCGTCCTGACTGGTAGTATGTGTCCTCACCATTGATGGGAGAATAAAATAACAAAATTTTAGTTAACAATATCAATAGATTCATACGATAAGAATTCAAGAATATGATGTTTCCTAAGGGTTTTGCAGCTTCTCGAAGATAAGTATAGATGTCTGCGTACCGATCTGCAAGACTCTACTAAACCTGCTCATGACTCGTGAAACTTATGCAACCTAGGCTCTAATACCAGCTTGTCATGACCCAAAACATGACTAGTCATGATGGAGCCTATCAATGATACTAGGCTGTCCGACATTACCAAAACACTTTCAATAATAGTCAAAAATAATCAAGACTCTTAAAATAATTGAAACCTTTGCATTAAAACGAGGTGAACCCCAAAACATAAGTGCGGAAATAAAGCTCGACATTGGGGTGTCACTAGTAATGAACATCTAACATAATTAATCCGAAAGTAACAAGAGTAACACAGTCTGGAATCCAAAATACATAAAATAAAGAAAGACAGGGAAGAAGAAAGCAGGGCTGTGAACGCCGACAGCTACCTCACGAACTGCAATGACCAGCTATGAGTACTATCAACAACCTATGCGCCCAACAACTCCTGGACCTGCACACGAGGCACATAGAGTAACATGAGTACACTAACTCAGTAAGTAACAATAATAAATAAGGAATTGAAGATATTGACGAGCTACACAGTTTTAGTTCATTTTCAAAAATTTCAGAAAAGAAAATAGTCAGGCTTCCCAAGTTGCAGTAATTCAAGTCAAATCAGTTTATTTTAGTCAAGTTCAAGGAAATCCAGATAAGAATATTTTTCAACGGCTTTCAAAACATGGATATAAGGCAACTGTGTGCATAAATAATACAATCATATATTGCCTCTTAGGAAATCATCTCCCAGTCCTCCCAATCACTCCAACCTCACAATCACTCATTCCTCCTAGCCACTCATTCCTCACAGTCACTCAGCACTCGGCAATCAAAACTCGCACTCGGTAGGTACTTGTGCTCGCTGGGGATGTGCAGATTCTGGGGGGCTCCTTTATCCCAAGCGCTATAACAAGCCAATCATGGCATAAATCAATAAAACATGTTGCGACATGCAACCCGATCCCATAAATATCCTCCCAATTAGGCCCTTGGCCTCACTTAGTCATCAATCTCTCCAGTCTCTCGGGCTCCCTGATATCAGTAAAAATAAGTCCAAACAATAATAACATGATGCATCGAACAGAATAACAGAGACTGATATATGATATGCGAGTAAACATTGTGACTGAGTACAAATAGCATTAAACAGGCAGTTCCACATGTAATACAGCCCATAGGGGACCCAAAAGTTTGAACATATAGCCTAAACATGGTTTTTAACATGATTTACAATCAATCTTTCATAACACATAGAAAGCATATAGCTAACATCATGTTTTTCAACTTTACAGTTTCTATAGGATGGACCAAGTCACAATCCCCTCAATATGAGACAAATCCCACTGCTCGATGCCTTTGCCTCTAGAATCGGACTCCAAACGTCCTAAATCTAGCCAAAAGTAATACAACACAATTAATACATGCCAAATGAAGCAATTCCACAAGAAAAACTACTAAATTGGACTCAAATCCCAAAATTAGCTTAAACCCGGCTCCCGGATCCACGGCTCGAAATCCAACAAAATTCATAAAACCCAAAAGCCCATTCACCCACGAGTCTAACCATACAAAATTTATCAAAATCCGACATCGTTAGCCCCTTAAAATCTCTAAATTACACTCTCTAAAATCCCAAGCTCTAACCCCTAATTTTCACTTCAAAACCCTACTTATTAGAAGAGAAATCAATGGGAAAAGTGATGAAAATTCGACTAAGTATAAAATTTGCTGGGCTGCGGATATGGGAATTGCGAACCTTAGTTCGCATTTGCGAACAATACAGGCTTGGGATTTGTGACATTTTAGTTTGCATTTGCGAACTTGGATCTGGAGGCAGCTTTCGCATTTGCGGCCTTTCCATCGCATTTGAGATGGCCACCACTTCGCATTTGCGAACACAGAAAGGGGAGGGGACTATCGCATTTGCGAACATCCCTGTCGCATTTGCGACATATACAGGGCCTCCATTTTATCGCATTTGCGATCAGGTAGTCGCATTTGCGATTACTTCTTCGCAAATGCGAAAATACCAGAGATGCGAATACCAGATTTTCAAAACATGAGAAATGCAATCCGATGCCTATCCAAAACTCACTCGAGCCCTCGGGGCTCCAAACCAAACATGTACATAACCTCAAAAAAATCCTACGAGCTTATTCGTGCGATCAAATCATCCAAATAACATCAAAATCATTGAATCAAGCCCTAAATTCATCATTTTTCATTATAACTTCATACACTTCAAACTTTAGATATTTAGATCCGAAACATGTCAAATGACGTCCGATTTCGACCAAACTTTACAGAAAGCGCTTTACACATATTTAAGACTTGTTTCGGGTGTCGGAACATAAATACGAGCCCGATACCATAGTCTTTTATTCAATTTCCATTTCCATTTTCTTAATAATTTCAGAAAAATAATTTAACATAAAAATTCTTTCCTCGGGCTCTAGACCTCGGAATTCGACTCCGGACACATACCCGATTCCCATATTTTTCTACGGACCTTTCGGGACCGTCCAATCTCGGGTCCGGTTCCGTTTACCCAAAATGTTGACCAAAGTCAACTTTAATCATATTAATATCAAAATTCTTCAAATTTTTTCACAGAATTCACATATTTCAACATAAAAGCTTTCCGGCTATGCGCCCGGACTACGCACGCAAATCGAGGCAAGTAAAAATAAGGTTTTCAAGGCCTCAAAAGCACGGAACGAATAAGGAAACAGGTGATGACCCTTTGGGTCGTCACATCCTCCAACTCTAAAACAACTGTTTGTCCTCAAACGGACAAAAGAAAGAAGTACCTAAGTCGGGGAACAGATGTGGATAATGGCTCCGTATATCAGACTCGAACTCCCAGGGCGAGGCCTCAGGGGGCTAACCTCTCCACTGAACACGAACAGCGGGAAAACTCCTAGATCTCAACTGACGAACCTGCCGGTCTAGAATAGCTACCGGCTCTTCCTCATAAGATAAATCCTTGTCCAACTGGACAGTGATGAAGTCTAACACATGGGTAGGATCGCCGTGATACCTCCAAAGCATAGACACATGAAAAACTGGATGCACGGCTGGTAAGCTAGGTGGAAATGCAAGTATGTAAGCCACCTCTCTTACTCGATCAAAAATCTCAAACGGACCAATGTACCTAGGGCTAAGCTTGCCCTTCTTTCCGAACCTCATCACGCCCTTCGTAGGTGACACCTGGAGCAATACCCGTTCACCAACCATAAAAGCTGCATCTCGGACCTTACGGTCTGCACAACTCTTCTGCCTAGATTGAGCTGAATGAAGCCTCTCCTGAATGATCCTGACCTTATCTAAGGCCTTCTGAACTAAGTTTGTACCCAATAACCGAGCCTCTCCCGGCTCAAACCATCCGACTGGAGACCGACATTGCCTACCATACAACATCTCATACAGAGCCATCTGAATGCTAGACTGGTTGCTATTGTTGGAGGCGAACACTGCTAAAGGCAAAAACTGGTAGCACGAGCCTCCAAAATCATTGACACAAGCTCGGAGCACATCCTCCAAAATCTGTATAGTCCGCTCGGATTGACCGTCCGTCTGAGGATGGAATGCTGTGCTCAACTGGACTTGGGTGCCCAACTCTTGCTGAACTGCTCTCCAGAAGCGCGAGGTAAAATGCATGCCCCGATCCGAAATGATGGATACCAGCACACCATGAAGGCGGACAATCTTCCTGATATAAATCTCAGCTAACCTCTCAGATGAATAAGAGACTGCCACTGGAATGAAATGCGCTGACTTGGTCAGCCTATCAACAATGACCCAAATAGCATCAAACTTCTTCCGAGTCAACGGAAGTCCAGTAATGAAATCCATGGTAATCCTCTCCTACTTCCACTCGGGAAGCTCAATCCTCTAAAACAGACTACCGGGCCTCTGATGCTCATATTTGACCTGCTGACAATTCAAACACCGAGCCACATACGCAATAATATCCTTCTTCATTCTTCACCACCAATAATGCTGCCGTAAGTCCTAATACATCTTCGCGGCGCCTGGGTGAATAGAATACCAAGAACTATGGGCCTCCGCTAAGATCAACTCTCGAATCCCATCAACATTAGGCCCACAAACTTGCCCCTGCAATCTCAAAACACCATCATCATCTAAGGTCACCTTCGTGGCACCTCCACGCTGCACCGTGTCTCTTAGGACACACAAATGGGGATCATCAAACTGCCGATCACGGATACGCTCCAATAGAGAAGAACGGGCAAACGTGCAAGATAACACACTGCTAGGCTCAAAAATATCTAATATCACCAATTGGTTGGCCAAGGCCTGAACATCTAAAACAAGCGGTCTCTGGCTGGCCAGAATATAAGCAAGAATACCCATGCTGGCGGATTTCCTACTCAATGTATCGGCCACCACATTGGCCTTACCCGGGTGTTACAAGATAGTAACATCATAATCTTTCAACAAATCTAACCACTTACTCTGCCTCACATTCGACTCCTTCTGCTTAAACAGATACTGAAGGATCTTGTGATTCGTGTACACCTCACACGTCACACCATATAGATAATGCCTCCAAATCTTCAAATCATGAACAACAGCTGCCAACTCTATATTAGGAACCGAATAATTCTTCTCGTGGATCTTTAACTGTGTCAAAGCATAGGCAATGACTTTGCCATCCTGCATCAATACTGCACCAAGCCCAACGCAGGAAGGATCACAATAGACTATGTAAGGACCTGAACCGTGGGCATAACCAATACCGGTGCCGTAGTCAGAGCTGTCTTGAGCTTCTGAAAGCTCGCCTCACACTCATCTGACCACCTGAACTAGGCACCCTTCTGGGTTAATCTGGTCATCGGGGATGCAATAGACGAAAATTCCTCTACGAACCGACGGTAATAACCTGCTAACCCCAAGAAACTCCGAATCTCGGTCACTGAAGCTGGTCGAGGCCAATTCTTGATTGCCTCAATCTTCTTCAGGTCCACCTGAATACCCTCTGCTGATACAATATGACCCAGAAATGCAACCGAACTCAACCAGAACTAGCACTTCGAAAACTTAGCATATAGCTGACTATCCCTCAGAGTCTGAAGAACCACTCTGAGGTGCTGCTCATGCTCTTGTTTGCTATGGGAGTATACCAGAATATTATCAATAAAGACTATCACGAATAAGTCTAGATATGGCCTGAACACTCGGTTCATCAACTCCATAAATGATGCCGGGGCATTGGTCAACCCAAATGACATGACTAAAAACTCATAATGCCTATATCGAGTGTGGAATGCTATCTTAGGGACATCAGACGCCCTAGTCTTCAGCTGATGGTATCCAGATCTCAAGTCTATATTTGAGAACACCTTTGCTCCCTGAAGCTGGTCAAACAGATCATCAATCCTCGGTAGTTGATACTTATTCTTTATCGTCACTTTGTTCAATTACCGGTAATCAATACACATCCTCATCGATCCATCCTTCTTCTTCACAAATAACACCGGCGCACCCCAAGGAGAAACACTAGGCTTGATAAAACCCTTCTCTAGTAAATCCTGCAACTGGTCCTTTAACTCATTTAGCTCTGGCGGGGCCATGCAATACGGCGGAATAGAAATGGTCTGCGTGCCCGAAGCCAGATCAATGCAAAAATCAGTATTCCTGTCGAGCGACATACCCGGCAGGTCCAATGGGAAGACCTCGGGGAACTCTCGAACAATAGGAACAGAGTCAATAGAAGGAACCTCTGCGTAGGAGTCGCGAACATACACCAGATAAGTTAAAAACCCCTTCTCGACCATGTGTCGAACATTAACATATGAAATAACACTGCGGGTGGGTCCCCTTCCACTCTAGTCGGGGCAATTCTGGCAAATCTAAGGTCACGGTCTTGGCGTGACAATCTAAGATAGCATGATACGAGGAAAACTAATCCATCCCCAAAATAACATCTAAATCCACCATATCTAAAAGTAGTAAATGAACACGGGTCTCAAGACCCTCAAGCACAACCACACAGGAATGATGCACCTGGTCGACTACTATGGAGTCACCCACCAGTGTAGATATATAAACATGAATGTCCAAAGCATAACTAGACATAGCCAAGCAGGGTGCAAAATAGGACGACACATATGAATATGTAGACCCAGGGTCAAATAGCACTGATGCATCTCTATCACAAACCAGAATAGTACCTATAATAACGATATCTGACGACTCGGCCTCTAGTCTGGCTGGCAAAGCATAAAATCGAGGTTCAGCCCCTGTTCCCTAAACTATGTCCCTGGGATGATCGGCTGCCTGCTGACCCCTACCTCTGGCGGTCTCCACCTCCACCTCTATAATCCCTACCCCCGCCCCTGGCTGGCTGGGCAGGCTGTGGGTCACCTGGTGCCTGAATCATGGGGCGAGGACCCTGCTGCTGCAACTGTCCCTCAATCTCGGGCAAGCCCTCCTGATGTGACCATACTTACCACACTCATAACATCACTCCGTACGATGAGACTGGCCCTGACGACCCGAATAACCTCCACGAAAACTCTGAAGAGGCTGTGCACTGATGGGAGCTGGCAGTGCACAGAGTGACTGCTGATCGAAATACTGGCCACGAAAGCCACGATCACCTGGAACACCCTGCGAAGCCTGGAGGGCTGACTGAAAGGGCCTGGAAGGCTGACCCATATCATAAGAATCACTGCCTCCAGATGAGGCACCACTTAATCGACCTAAGTGACGTGGTCTCTTGTCTGACCTAAGACCACTCCCCTGTGGCAGAACCATCTCGATCCTCCAGGCCACATTGGCCGCCTCCTGAAAGGTAATGTCACTACCCGCCTCTCTTGCCATCTGAAGATGAATAGGCTGAATCAAACCATCAATGAATCTCCTCACCCTCTCCCTCTTAGTGGGGAGTATGACGAGGGCATGGCGAGCTAGATCGATAAACCGGGTCTCATACTGGGTGACCGTCACAGACCCCTGCTGGAGGTGCTCAAACTGCCTCCGGTAAGCATCCCTCTGAGTAACGGGAAGAAACTTCTCTAGAAACAACTCCGAAAACTTATCCCAAGTCAAAGGCAGTGACCCTGCTGGTCTAGCTAAACAGTAATCCCTCCACCAAGTCTTGGCAGATCCAGATAGACGAAAAGCCGCAAAATCAACTCCATTGGACTCCACAATGCCCATGTTCCAAAGAACCTCGTGGCAGCTATATAAGAAATCCTGGGGGTCCTTAGAAGATGCTCCGCTGAATGTAGTAGTGAAGAGTTTGGTGAACCAGTCTAGCCTCCACAAAGCATCTGCGGACATAGCCGCTCCATCACCGTCCTGCACAACTACCCCCGTCTGAACTGTCGCAGCTGGCTGAACTGGTAGAATCTGAGTCTGGGGAGATACCTGCTCCAGAGTACGTGCAGCAGGAGTCTGGGCTCCTCCTCCAGCCTAGGAAGTGGCTAGTGCTACAGGAAGCAATCCTGCTCGGGTTACACTCTCCATGAGTCCAACCAACCGGACCAAGGCGTCCTCAAGATCTGGGGTAGCAATAAACCCCTCTAGGACCTGAGCTGGGCCCACCGGAACTGTCTGGGCTAGAGATGGAACCTCCTCGTAAAGGCCAACCTGAGGGTCCGCCACTGGTGTTGCTGCTGGTGGCTGAGCTCTGCCCCTGCCTCGGCCTCTAGCATGGCCACGTCCTCTGCCCCTAGCGGGAGCTACCTGGGGCTTGGACTGCTGATCGGTGGATAAGGAAATGTGTGTTCTCTCCATCTGCGACAGAACAAAGTAGAAATTCAATCAGCATTGAGAAACCAAATCACACGACAAGAAAGAACAAATGAGAGATTTTTCCTAACTCAATAAACTCTAGGGAACAAGTACAGACATCTCCGTACCTACCCCACAGACTTTACTAAGTTTGTCCGTGAAATGTGAGACCTATGTAACCTAGTGCTCTGATACCAACTTGTCACGACCCGGATTTCCTACTATCGGGATCGTGATGGCGCCTAGTCATGGTAGCTAGGCAAGCCAACTTATTTACCCTTTAATTACTAGACAATTACTTTAACAGTTTACAGCATCAATATAGAACATGAAATTTAGCAAGAATAATAGCGGAAGTCTGATTTATAATTATGAATGATAACGCGGAACAGTCATTAATAGCCTCTATCCAAGATTTGGTGTCACAGTACTCACGAACTACTAAGAATATACTAAATACAATGGTCTGAATGAAATATATAAGTTGTCCTTCTCGAAAACAGTGAGGCAACAATCTAAAAGAGAACATAAAGAAGAGACGCCGGGCCTGCGAACGCCTGCAAGGCTACCTCCGTCTTGTAAAAATGAAATCCTGCTCCCGTATTAATGCTGCTGCTGCTCCTCAAAACCTGGACCTATGCAAAAATGCACAGAAGTGTAGCATCAGCACAACCGACCCCACGTGCTGGTAAGTGTCTAGCCCAACCCCGGCGAAGTAGTGACGAGGCTAGACTGGACACCACATAAACCTATGCAGTTATAAATATATAGTAGAAATCAAATACAAGTCAATTAACAACATGGAAGGGGGGAACATGCTATGGGGAGATACAATATTAACAGTACTCCTGAGTAACAAACTAAAGAAGCTTAGATTCACAATGAACAAGGAATCAATACTCAATACAAACACATGGTATCAATAATTGTTGCGGCGTGCAACCCGCTCCACAAATACCACTGTTGCGGCTTGTAACTCGCTCCACAAATACCATCTTTGTGGCATGCAACCCGACCCATATCATTGTTCATGTATCATTGTTGCGGCGTGCAACCCGATCCTCAATTATCATTGTTGCGGAGCGCAACCCGATCCTCAATATAATTTAATAGTCTGACTTCCCAAACCACAGTCAGAATTAAGTGACATGAAAATAAGCAAATATTTGATAAAATCTCGGCAAGGGAAAGAATCCAACAAGTTCAACAAAACGTCCCGGCAAGGGAATAATCAACAACACCTTCTTTTTCTTGCTCTTCGTATATTATAACCCACTCTACCATTTTGAGCTAACACTCCAAAGAATCAAGTAATCATATCACCGTTCAAATGTTATTCACAACATATAGGAATCCTCCAATAATCACGGAGTTCACAACCAAGTCATGATAATCACATTATAAGGACTCACGGTCATGCTAGACACCAATGTATAGATACTCGTCACCATGCCTATACATCATACTCGATCACATAGCAATTAGCAACAAGACTCAACTCTTATTCCCTCAAGCAAGGGTTAAACCAAACACTTACCTCAAAGCCTTGAAATCCGCTTAATCCTCAACTATCACTTTACCTCGCGGTTCCACCCCCAATTTGCTCGAATCTAATCACAAATTGTTCAATTACTTTAATAAATACTATATGAATCAATTTGAATACATAAAAATAATTTTCTCAAGTTTTTCCCAAAAATTCCAAAAATTCCCTCGGGCCCACGTGGTCAAAACTCGAGGTTCGGACCAAAACCCAGTTACCCATTCCCCCACGAATTCAAATATGTAATTTGTTTTAAAATTAGACCTCAAATCGAGGTCCA
Source organism: Nicotiana glauca (assembly GCA_026770625.1). NCBI lineage: Eukaryota > Viridiplantae > Streptophyta > Magnoliopsida > Solanales > Solanaceae > Nicotiana > Nicotiana glauca. The sequence continues at coordinate 5,889 of MU680399.1, read as the reverse complement.
ACTCCCCAATTTATGGAAAACCTAGGTTCTACCCAAAAACTCCAATTTCACCCATGAAAATCTTTGATTTCAAGCGGAAAACATGTTTAATGATGTTAAAGATCGAAAGAATCGAGTAAAAATCAACTTACAAGTGATTTGGGATGAAGTTTGCTCTTGAAAAATCGCCTATGGTGTTTGGGTTTTGAAAGAATGGTGAAAAGTGATGAAAATTCGACTAAGTATAAAATTTGCTGGGCTGCGGATATGGGAATTGCGAACCTTAGTTCGCATTTGCGAACAATACAGGCTTGGGATTTGTGACATTTTAGTTCGCATTTGCGAACTTGGATTTGGAGGCAGCTTTTGAATTTGCGGCCTTTCCATCGCATTTACGATGGCCACCACTTCGCATTTGCGAGCCTCTTGTCGCATTTGCGAACACAGAAGGGAGGGGGGACTATCGCATTTGCGAACATCCCTGTCACATTTGTGACATATACAGGGCCTCCATTTTATCGCATTTTCGATTAAGTAGTCGCATTTGCGATTACTTCTTCGCAAATGCGAAAATACCAGAGCTGGGAATACCAGATTTTCAAAACACGAGAAATGCAATCTGATGCCTATTCAAAACTCACCCGAGCCCTCGGGGCTCCAAACCAAACATGTACACAATCGCAAAACATCCTATGGACTTACTCTTGTGATCAAATCGCCCAAATAACATCAAAATCATTGAATCAAGCCCCAAATTCATCATTTTTCATTATAACTTCATAAACTTCAAACATTAGATATTTAGGTCCGAAACACGTCAAATGACGTCCGATTTCGACCAAACTTTACAGAAAGTGCTTAACACATATTTAAGACTTGTACCGAACGTCGGAACCAAAATACGAGCCCGATACCATACTTTTTTATTCAATTTCTATTTTTATTTTCCTTAATAATTTAACAGAAAAATTCATTCCTCGGGCTCTAGACCTCGGAATTCGACTTCGGGCATATGCTCGAGTCCTATATTTTTCTACGGGCCATCCGGGACCGTCCAATCTCGGGTCCGGGTCCGTTTACCCAAAATATTAACCAAAGTCAACTTTAATCATATTAATATCAAAATTCTTCAAATATTTTCACAAAATTCATATATTTCAACATAAAAGCTTTCCGGCTACGCGCCCGAACTGCGCACGCAAATTGAGGCAAGTAAAAATGAGGTTTTCAAGGCCTCAAAAGAATGGAATGAATGAGGGAACATGTGATGACCCTTTGGATCATCACTGCTATTATGTGTGATTCATGCATTTTACGTTTTGTTGTGATGTTTCCTATGTAAGATTTGTTGTGTCTGATTTTACTTGTTGAGTAGAGTTGCGATAGAACACCTGCAAAACCATACACTATTGTTGTCATGCATACCAGTATAAGAAGATGAACCTTATTGTTTATTGATTATTTACATGTATTCTTGTATACTACCTTCTTGCGTGAGTTGTACTATTGGTACATGATTTATCTGTGCGGATATTCTGCTGTTGGCATGTGAGTTGTCCATGCAGTTATGGGGATATATTATTGCTAGCACGTAAGTTGTCCGCACGGATATGAGGCATTGTCACTCTCTTAGCACATGAGTTATCCATGCATATATGAGGTACTAATGGTATTGACCCGTGAGTTGTCTATGTAGCACATGAGTTGTCTGTACATTTTTGAATTGTAATGTGGGCACAAAATACCAAGTTAGTATGGTTCGTAACTTGGGCTCCACAACTTTGTATTTATGAGGTGTATTACCTTGGGAAAATTATTGTATAAATCATGCGTAAAAGGGTTAGTTATTGGATTTTTACCTATTTTTCCTTACTTGGTTTCGCCAGACTCTAACTGTATTCAACTTACTCTACGGTATTATTACTTGTTTATTTCTTGTTGCTAAATGTTGCCTCTAGTTTCTATTGCAAGTATTTTTGTTATTTCTACCATGCTCAACTTTATATTGATATTGTTCCCTGCTAGTTTCACATTCATACTTGTACAAGTTATTATATCTAGCAGGTATCTTGACTGTTCCTCGTCACTACTCCACCGAGGTTAGTCTTGATACTTACAGTGTACCGCTGTGTGTACTCCTGCTACACTTGCTGTACATTGTTGTGCAGAATTTTGTAATATTGTATTGTACTAGAGGTTTTTGGCTTTCTGCTTCATGCTTAATAGGTAATAGGTTAAAATTAGTTATTAATTCAGTAACAATTAGGCTTACCTAGTCTTCGAGACTAGGTGACATCACGACATCCTACGGAGGAAAATTGGGGTCGTGACAAATCGAATCCTTAATAAATCATCCATACACCATGTTTGTCAAAACTCGATGAGGAAACTATCCATAATAGTAGAAGAAATCATCACATATGAAATTAAGCAAGAAAACATGAATTCAATCCAAACTCGGGTATTGAGTTGATGGAAGAATGGTTAATTCTTGTGCCTTAGAGTCTCCAACGCTTTTCAATCTTTTATAGGTCAAAATTATAGAAGCGGATCCAAACGGAACTACCCTTTCCAAATCGAATTGGTAAAACTTGTCAGCGAGATTGCACAGGTTCACCGCGCCAGAGGAAGATTAGGGAGGTGGATTCTTATCAAGAAGGCCTCAATGCACTACCATGCCGCGCTTGGCGGTGCCCCATGCGATGCAATAGTAAAATTTTCTTAGAGTCGGATTTTTTCTTAGTTTTTGGTATCCAGACTTGGACTTTGACCCCGAAAGCAATCATGGTTTAGTTCCTTGGGTTTTTACTCAGGCTTCAAAGCTTCAAATTATTCCATTTAGCTCCAAAATATCTCCTTAACTCAGAATCATCACCTATAAGTCATCATCAATCAAACTCAAACACGAATAAAGTGCAGTAATTAGAGTGAAAAATACTGCTAAAATATCGATTCCTAGCCTAACATCAATACACCACAATTAAAATATTTCTCGTACTTAAGCGATCAAACTACACTTCAAATAGGGATGAATTTTTCAAGCAACTATCCTAATTCATCATGCCAAGAATATTTAAAATAGACAATGCACCATGCCATAACATCTTAGCCTCACGGCTTGACCCAGAAATACCAATTATTTTTCAAATCTGCTCACTTACTGTAATACATAAGTTAAAGACATTACCTTCCTTCGCAAGTTATTTACCCTCACACAAATAATAGAGAGTCATTCCACATACAATAAAATTCAATAATAATTAGGAACTCAAGAAAGAAAGTTGTCACTCACTCTCAAAAATAAAATTCACGTGCCACAGAAGACGTACCATAAGCCTGCCCTTATTATAATACCCTACTAATTTTGAGCTCATTCAATCAAGGATCAAGTAGGTCTTAATTTGGCTGTAATGTAGGTTGTGGATCTGGTAGGATACATTTGGATATGTTGACTACACCTCCCTAAGCACTTTAATACATATACAATTTTACAATTCAACCCCACACTTGTGTTGAACCCCACTCAACCTTCACAAAATACTAGCACCAAGCTCCCAATTCATTAAGCATAAACAAAGCAAGATTTAACACTAACAAAGAATAACTTTCTTTATAATATATATACTCACAATCACCAACTCTTTTTTTTCTCTTCGTAAGTTCTGATTTTTGTTTTTAAAGCAATTTTCAACTCTACCTTTTTCAATTCCCTACAAGTGGCTTGCACTTTTTATTCATTCAAAACAGTGCACCTTCCTCCTTTTCCTCCAGTTTCACTCAAAAACACAACCATGCCTCCACTTTTATCAAGCTCAAAAAAATTACAAGTGTTCAATAGAGGTAAAAGGTTCAAATCGATGGTCAATAAAAAAATGGCCATGCTTGTAGCGTGGTTGCCAAAGAAACATGATTGCATGATCAAAGGGGCTAACTAGGATACATAAAACTATTTGAGTAATATGCATATATTTGGCTCAAACAATGAAATTTCTCTATCACTTCCTAAACTGAACAAGACTATTATTTTACTTTTCAAATACATGGGGCGAGTTCTAGACATCAACTAAGGACCAGATCTATCTTGACCCTCTAGTCAAAGAAATTAAGAAAGGGCAAATAAAATATTTTAAGGCATTACAATACATGAGTCAAGAAATAAGCCTAGACGTCACATTATGCCACTCATCGCTATCAAGGCACTACAAAGTCAAGAAAAGCTATCTCCACTTAGCCCTAAGCACAAGACTTCTATTCACATCAAAAGAAAAATTAACTATACTCGATTCAAGCAAAACTATTGAACAAGAACCGCGACACAAATATAAACCAAGGAAGATTTGTTACACTTTCTAAAATATAAAAAAAATAAAAAGACATATTTTTTGGAATTTCATTTATTTTTAATTAGTTGTATTTTTTCATTCGACTTCAAATCCCTCAAGAAAACAGTCGAGAAATTCCATCATTAGAAAGAGTTGAAACTAAACAATTACAATTACTAACTACTACATGCCAACGAAACTAGAGTTAACATTACTACATGCCAAATATTGTCCAATGAAAGCAAGAAACATATCAAAATAATAGCAAATGGAAAATCCAAACAAACAAGTACACACAAATAATAGCACCTCACCCCACACTTAAAAAATTGCATTGTCCCTAATGCCAAACAATACAAACAAGGGTGAAAAAAAGGTGATTTCCTGAGGCCCTCGGTCTAACCATCAGCATGCTTGAAGGTGCACAAATACTTATCATCATCTGATGGCATAGAGTTCACATCCTCATTAGGTGGTAGCCCACCTCCCTAAGCCAGACCAACTACTTCTACATGATAACTGAGAGGGGATGATCCTGCTGTAGCTCAGCCAAGTCAACCTCCCCCCTCTCAGCATGAAGGCACAGTTCAATGAGCATTATCTACAATGGCTCATCAACACGAACCATCCTCAAGTCCATAATAGCAACATCAATGTGAGGATCAATCATGGACATAACATCAAAGAACTTTGTAGGCCACTGTATCAGAATCACCCGATCATAGTGAAGATCCTTATCCTCTTGATGCATCCAAAAAAATTGAGTGATCATATGCGGGATCAAGAGGTCAAACTCTATTTGGGCCAGGAAAGCATAGATAAATAAAACCTTCACTCCTTATACATCAGTCTCTCTCTGAGTCAGCATAATATTGGTGTTGATCAAACGCATAGGAACCTTGGTCGCACGTTGGAATGTGCCCTTCTTCATGTCTTTATGACATTCATTTGTATCTCTCATCCAAATAGCAATAGAATTATGTCCACATAGCTAGTGGAAGATAACTAGATAGTCAGGGTGACGAAGTAACCTCTGGAATAGCCTATGAGGGTGCTCTACAAATCCTATAACCTAGTTGATCACCCGAGATCAAAAAAGTGGATCATCATTCATCGCATCTCTGCCTGACACACATCATCCAAACTAACCTTAAGCTAACAGTTGGCATTGTATTCCTTAACCAAGTTCATATTCACAACATATCCACGACAAAACAAACTCTCAAAGCCTAGGGCCCAAATGTTGTTGTAGATCACATAGTACTTTCGGGAAAACTTCCCATCATCAATTGCAATCTCAGGATCTGGGTTCCCAGCAGGGATGAAAGTCCTAAACCAATATTGAGCACGTGGCAGGACAAATAGAATGCCAAACATGCACACATGGACCACGTCAGGGTCAAGGTCAATTTGCTCTATCTCCTCTTCCACTTGCGTAACTGTCGCATCCCTTTTTCTTGCAAAAACGGGTTTTGACACGTGACAACTGTCACACCTCCTTTTGGCGCTACCACACCCCGCGAAGGGCGTTGGTGGAAGGGAGTTTTTCCAATTAAAGGACAATCGAAACGGGATTTATTATTGAGAT
>MU680397.1:7437-76528 GCA_026770625.1 Nicotiana glauca | reverse complement strand
GGGAGGTTGTGGAGAAGAAGATGGAAGAGAGAGATTCGTAAAAAAAAATTATAAAAGAAAGGTTTTTCTTTTTACTTTCCACGTGTCACATATTAATTCGTTATTTTACCATGAATAAAAAGGTGTTTGAAAACACACGCTTAAGCTGTTCCAAAAAATATGGGATACGTGTTTAATCGGTACATTGAGTTCAAGGTTGTAACGACACGACTGGTCGTTATATATTTTCGAACCCCGTTCCCTTAAATAATACTTTTCGCACTTGCTTTAGCTAATTTATGACTTCCCCTGACGGGTAGTTCGGAAGTTAGAAGAGTTTTGAGCAAGAATAAGCCTAGTTGCTTCTTTAAGTTTTTTTAAAAAGGTCAAGTTTGACTTCGGTCAAAATCTTGGGGAAAAGGACCCGGAATCGTGATTTGGCAATTTTTGAGGGTCCGTGGGAAAATATAGGACCTGGGCGTATGTCCGGAATCGAATTCCGAGGTCCCTGGTCCGAGTAATGAATTTTTATGTGAAATTGTTAAGTTTAAGTTTCAAAGATTTAAATAAACTAAGAAATTATTATTTTCCTAGGTATCGGGTTCGGATTTTGATTCCGAATCTTGGTACAAGTCCGAAATATCAATTAAGACTTACCCGTAAAATTTGGTATCAATCTGAGTGGTTTAAGGGCGTTTTGACCCGTTAGGAGGAAATTTAGAACTTGAAGGTTCAATGATTTGAATCATTTGGTTTTGGGGTTGATTCCTTGATTTAGCGTTGCTTTAAGCGTTTTGAGGGTTCGAGTAGGTCTGCCTCGTGATTTCAGACTTGTCGGTATGTTCGGGCGGGGCTCGGGGGCCCCGAGCGTCAAATGGTCGAGGATCGAGTGAAGTGGAAAACTTAGAAAAGGCTTTACATCTGCTACTTCTGTCATAACCGCTTCTGCGGCTCTTGGACCGCAGAAGCAAGACCGCAGAAGCGGTCGCCTTATCGCGGAAGCGGAAAGGGCTCAAGTCCTGGGAAACCGCAGAAGCGGCCCATGGACCGCAGAAGCGGTTCCGCCTATGCGACCCCCAGACCGCAGAAGCGGTCGAGCTCCAATTGCCAAAAGCCGCAGGAGCGGCCATTTTTCCGCAGAAGCGGAAATACTTCCGCAGATGCGAAAATAGCTGGGGACAGAAGGGTTCATTTAATACGAGCTCAAGCTCATTTCTTTCACATTTCTCTCAACACTTAGGCGATTTTGGTGATTCCAAAGAGGAAACATTGCAAGGTAAGTAATCCCCACTCACTTTTAGTTCAAATACATAAACATTAGGTAGAGTTAACACTAAAAATTAGGTAAAATCAAGATATTTGGGCTAGACCTAGGGTTTTAATGAAAACTTTGGTTTTATCACGTAATTTTCCATGTAATGAACTAGAAATTATATATTTGTGATCCTTAGGTGATAGAGAACAACTTCCTTCGAAAAAATCTAGGAATCCGGACACGTGGGCCCGGGGTCGGAATTTAGGAAACTTGTGTTAATGGTTAGAAAAGAGCTTAAATGGTTAGAATTCGATCTTGTAAGCCTTTATTTACCAGTTCTTACTTCGTTTGATTAGTTTGGGATCGTTCGGCTTCGAATTAAGGACTTGGGCTCGTTCTTGGACTTTGGGAGTGCACTTTGGAGCAAGGTGAGTCTCCTTTCTAACCTTATAAGAGGGAATTGTCCCCATAGGATTTTAAATGAGTAATTGTTGCTAAATGCAGGGGCTACGTACGTACTAGGTGACGAGAGTCCGTGCGTAACTACTATATGATAATTGTTCGGGTAGTTTAGGACCCACGTCATGTCTAATTGGGGAATATTTCTTATTTTAAATTGCCAATATGATCACTATGATTTGCTACAGACTTGAGGAAATGAAAGGGAACATATGGGTTTATTGAGCCTTGGTAGGAATTCCCTTGTAAGTAATTGAGCCTTATGTGCTTTTCTTAATATTTTCTTGATGATTATGGATCGGGCCGATCATCTCGGTGATAATAGATGCATCTATGGTTCGTGCCGCTCGACCCTCGACAGTGCACAATTTATTTTCTGTTGGAGCGGGCCGTCGATTTCGGCATGACTGTGCATGATTGAGATGCTTACATTTAGTTTATGACATGATCACTCATTTAATATGAAAAAGGGAAAACTGATAATTTAAGTATGACAAGAACATGAATATGACCCTTTTATTAAACTTGTGTTATTGGAAATCCTTTAGGCTGTATATCTCACTTTATCATATTATATTATCTTGACCTTAGTAAGTATCAAGTCGACCTCTCGTCTCTACTTCTTCGAGATTAGACGGGATACTTACTGAGTACATGTGGTTTATGTACTCATGCTACGCTTCTGTACTTAAATGTACAGGATTTGAGGCAGGTGGATCTGGACATCATCTTGGTGCGCATCAGTGGGCACGCTTGGGGACTTCTACGGTGAGCTGCTTCTCTTTCATGCCGATCCGCAGCCAAAGAAGTCATTTCTTGTACTTTTGGTTTCTGTCTATCCTGGTTCAGACAGTAGGATAGTATATTATTCTTTTGTGTATATTCTACTAGTCGCCCGTAGCTTGTGACACCAGGTTCTGGCACACACAGTAGTAGACATCTATTTTGGGATTGTATCGCTATTTTAGCACATTATGATCTTTACTAGTCTTATATTTAAATTCAGAACTCTAGTATAACTGTCTTGGCTAAAATAAAATGAGCACTTTATCACATTTCCGCATCGGCTGGCCTGACAATGGTATTAGGCGCCATCATGTCCTATTATGGAAAATGGGCCGTGACAACATGGTATCAGAGTACTAGGTTCATGTAGGTCTCACGAGTTATGGGCAAACCTAATAGAGTCTTGTAGATCTGTACAGATACGTCTGTATTTATCTTCGAGAGACTATAGGGTATTAGCAAAGACTACACTTTATTCATTTTCCATTGTGCAGTGGTCAGTGTACTAAGTTTCCTCTTCTATTCTCTCACAGATGGTGTGGACTCATACCGCCGACGTTTCGGACCCAGGAGGAGCTGCTCCCCCCGTTGCTAGAGGCCAAGGGAGAGGTCGGGGGAGGGCACCAGCCCGTGGTAGGGACGGGGGCGTCCCAGAGCTATTCCAGATGCACCACTAGCAGGTCCTACGAGGGATCCCATTATTGAGGAGCAGGTCGAGGTGCCCGCAGCTGTGCCTACTCTGGTAGATTTCATGACTGCACCGGGATTTTAGGAGGTCATGGGCTGTATGCTTCGGTTCATGGACACCATGACTCAGGTTGGTTTGTTTCCAGCAGATCCAGCTACCTCAAAGGCGGGAGGGGGAGCATAGACCCCTACCGCACAGACTCCAGGTCATACAACCGCAGTTTATCATACTCCGGGTGCACTACCTGCGGAGGGGGTTCAGCCAGTTGCTGCAGTGGCACCCCAACCCAGGCCAGCTGTGGACGGAGATCCGCAGAAGTTGTTAGATAGATGGACCAGGTTGCACCCTCCAGTTTTTGGGGGCGAGCGTCATGAGGATGCCCAGGATTTTATTGACAGGTGCAGGGATAGACTGTATAACACGAGGATATTGGAGTCGCATGGAGTTGACTTTACTACTTTTTAGCTGGAGGGCAAGGCCTGTAGATGGTGGCAGTCTTATTTACTTAGCAGGCCAGCAGGCGCTCCTCCCCTCATTTGGGGTCAGTTCACTCAGTTGTTCCTTGATCGGTACATTCCACCCTCTGAGAGGGAAGAGCTACATCATCGGTTTGAGTATCTGGAGCAGGGTCATATGTCAGTGACCGAATATGAGACGAGGTTCTCTGAGTTGTCTCTCCATGCACTCATGATACTTCCCATAGAGGCAAAGAGAGTGCGGAGGTTTTTTGTGGGGTTACATCTCACTATCCAGTCGGGTATGGCTCGTGAGGTAGAGATGGGCACTGGATATCAGCTAGTACTTAAGATTGCCCGCAGGATTGAGGGTTACGGTTTGAGGGGTAGAGAGCAGATGCAGCAGGATAAGAGGGCCAGATTCTCCGGAGAGTTCAGAGGCGCCCTAGCCAGGGGCAGAGGTCACTATGGGAGGGGTTAGCCCAATAGGCCCCCAACTCTAGCACCACCACCGACTCGGGGTGCTCCAACGCGCTCCTATTTTAGATCCATGCCAGAGAGGTCTTATCGCCCGCCAGCTATTCAGGGTTCATCCAGTGGGTATTCACGTCCTCCGGAGTCTTCCGGTTCTTATTTCAATGCTATGCCGGAGAGTTCTTACTGCCTGCCGGCTATTTAGGCTTCTTCTAGTGGGCCTTCTGGTATTCAGGGTCAGCCATCCGGACAGCAGGCCGCCGCACCTCGTTGTTTTGAGTGCAGGGACACAGGCCCTTTGAGGAGATACTGCCCCAGGCATAGGGGCAAGGCCGTACAGCAGGGGCAACAGCCCATGACTCCAGCACCAGCAGCCCAGCCACATAGAAGTTGAGAGCAGACTGGTAGAGGCCATTCCAGGGGTAGAGGCCAGACAGGGAGAGGTTAGCTAGCTACTACTCAGTCAGTTGGAGGCCAGACAGCCGGTGCTCCAGCTAGATTCTATGCTCTTCTAGCCAGGCCAGATGCATTGGCCTCAGATGCCGTCATCACAGGTATTATTTCCGTCAGCGGTAGAGATGCATCAGTATTATTTGATCCAGGGTCTATTTATTCATATGTATCGTCTCTGTTTGCTCATTTCCTGGCTATTTCTCCTGAGCCTTTGGGTGTTCCTGTTCATGTGTCCACTCCTGCGGGTGATTCTGTGGTTGTAAACCGGATCTAACGGTCTTGTATGGTTACTATCTGTGGTTATGAAACTAGAACAAATCTACTGTTGCTCGATATGATCGATTTTGAGGTTATCCTGGGCATGGATTGGTTATCTCCATATCACGCTGTTCCAGATTGCCATGCCAAGACTGTTTCTCTAGCGGTGCTAGGGAAGCAGAGATTAGAGTGGAAGGGTTCCACAATTTATATGCCTAGCAGGGTCCTTTCTTTTCTGAAGGCTCAGCGCATGGTGGGGAAGGGGTGCTTGGCTTATTTAGCTTACGTGCGAGACACCACCGCAGAGTCTCCGACGATTGATTCAGTACTAGTAGTCTGAGAGTTCATTGATGTTTTTCCTTCTGATCTTCCTGGCATGCCTCCGGATCGTGATATTGATTTTTGTATTGATTTGGCTCCGGGCACTCAGCCTATATCTATCCCGTTGTACCATATGGCTCCTAAGGAGCTGAAGGAGCAGTTGGAGGAGTTGTTAGCAAAGGGGTTTGTTAGGCCTAGTGTATCGCCTTGGGGTGCACCAGTGCTATTCGTAAAGAAGAAGGATGGGACTATGCGAATGTGCATTGATTACCGCCAGTTGAACAAAGTTACAATCAAGAACAAGTATCCATTGCCCCGTATTGATGATTTGTTGACCAGCTGCAGGGTGCTAAGGTGTTCTCTAAGATTGACATAAGGTCAGGGTATCATCAGCTGAAGATTCGGGATTCAAATTTTTCGAAGACTGCAATTAGGGCTAGATATGGCCACTATGAGTTCCTGGTGATGTCAATTGGCTTGACTAATGCTCCAACGACATTTATGGACTTGATGAACAGGGTGTTCAGGCCCTATATTGATTCCTTTGTTATCATCTTCATTGACGACATCTTGATATACTCGCGTAGCTTGGGGGAGCACGAGCAGCATTTGAGAGTAGTGCTTCAGACCTTGCGAGAGCAAAAGCTTTATGCTAAGTTCTCCAAGTGTGAGTTTTGGCTAGAGTCAGTAGCATTCTTGGGGCATGTAGTGTCAGGAGAGGGTATCAAGGTGGATCCCAAGAAGATTGAGGCAGTTCAGAGTTGGCCACGTCCTACTTCAGTGACCGAGATCAGGAGTTTCTTGGGGTTAGCAGGTTATTACCGGCGATTTGTGCAGGACTTTTCATCTATTGCATCACCTCTGACCAGATTAACCCAAAAGGGTGCTCCATTCTGCTGGTCCGATGATTGTGTGGAGAGCTTCCAGAAGCTCAAGGCGGTTTTGACCACGACACCAGTTCTTGTACTGCCTTTCGGTTCAGGGGTGTATACAGTGTATTGCGACGCTTCTCGCATTGGCTTGGGATGTGTATTGATGCAGGAGGGGCGAGTTATTGCATATGCTTCACGCCAGCTAAAAGTTCATGAGAAAAATTACCCTGTACACGATCTAGAGTTGGCGGTGATTGTTCATGCTCTTAAGATATGGAGGCATTATTTATATGGAGTGCCATGTGAGGTTTATACAGACCATCGCAGCTTGCAGCATTTGTTCAAGCAGAGGGATCTTAATTTGAGGCAACGCAGGTGTATTGAGTTGCTAAAGGATTATGACATTACCATTCTTTATCATCCAGGCAAGGCAAATGTGGTCGCGGATGCCTTGAGTAGGAAGGCGGAGAGTATGGGTAGCATGGCATTCATTCCTACTGAGATGAGACCATTAGCTTTAGACATTCGGTCTTTAGCTAACAGACTTGTGAGATTGGATATTTCAGAGCCCAGCCGGGTTCTAGCATGTGTGATTTCTCAGTCTTCGTTATTGGAGCAGATTAAGGCCCGACAGTTCGATGATCCATATTTGGCGGTTCTCAGAGAGACGGTACTTCAGCAAGGTGCCAAGGAGATTTCTATTGGCGAGGATGGGGTGTTACGACTTCAGGGTCGTGTATGTGTCCGTAATGTTGATGGCTTGCGAGAGAGGATTCTAGAGGAGGCCCACAGTTCGAGGTACTCCATTCATTCGGGTGCCACGAAGATGTACCGTGACTTGAGACAGCACTACTGGTGGCGGAGGATGAAGAAGGAAATAGTGGAGTATGTTGCTAGATGTTTGAACTGCCAGCAGGTCAAATATGAGCACCAGAAGCCAGGTGGCCTACTTCACCAGATGCCCATTCCGGAATGGAAGTGGGAGCACATTACCATGGATTTTGTGGTTGGTTGCCGCGGACTTAGCGGAAGTTGATTCAGTGTGGGTTATTGTGGATAGATTGACCAAGTCGGCCCACTTCATTCCAGTGGCGACTACTTATACGGCGGAGAGATATGCTCAGATTTACATTCGGGAGATAGTCAAGTTGCACAGTGTGCCGGTTTCCATCATATCGGACAAAGGCCCTCAGTTCACTTCCCATTTTTGGAGAGCTGTTCAGACTGAGTTGGGGACCCACGTGGATCTCAGCACGACATTCCATCCTCAGACCGACAGGCAGTCGGAGCGGACAGTTCAGATTTTAGAGGATATTCTTAGAGCATGTGTGATCGACTTTGGAGGGCAGTGGGATCAGTTCTTGCCCTTGGAGGAGTTTGCATACAATAACAGCTATCAGTCTAGAATAGAGATGGCCCCGTATGAGGCATTATATGGTCGATGTTGTCGTTCTCCTATCGGGTGGTTTGAGCCCGGTGAGGCTAAGTTGCTTGGTACAGATTTGGTTCAGGATGCCATAGATAAGGTAAAGTTGATCCAGGAGAGGCTCCGCACAACTCAATCTAGGCAGAAGAGTTACGCTGATCAGAAGGCACGTGACGTATCATTCACGATTGGCGAGAAGGTTCTCTTGAAAGTCTCACCAACGAAGGGCATTATGAGGTTTGGGAAGAAGGGAAGCTGAGCCCAAGGTTAATTGGCCCCTTTGAGGTGTTGAGGCGAGTTGGAGAGGTTGCCTATGAGCCTGCTTTATCTCCCAGTTTATCAGGAGTTCATCTAGTTTTCCATGTATCGATGCTTTGGAAGTATCATACCGACTATTCACATATGTTGGATTTTAGCACCATTTAGTTAGATGGGAGCTTGGGCTACGAGGAGGAGCCAGTTGCCATTGTTAATAGGCAGGATCGCCAGTTGAGGTCCAAGAGGATTTCTGCGGTAAGAGTCCAATAGAGGGGCCAACAAGTCGAGGAGGCGATCTGGGAGTCCGAGGAGGACATGTGGAGCTGATATCCCCACTTATTCAGCAGTCCAGGTACTTTTCTATGTCCGTTCTAGGATGAACATTTGTTTGAGAGGTGGAGAATGTAATGACCCGACTGGTCGTTTTGCATTTTCGAACCCTATTCCCTTAAATAATACTTTCTGCACTTGCTTTAGATAATTTATGACTTGCGGGGACGGGTAGTTCGAAAGTTAGAAGAGTTTTGAGCAAGAATAAGCCTAGTTGCTTCTTTAAGTTTCTTTAAAAAGGCCAAGTTTGACTTCGGTCAACATTTTGGGGAAACGGACCCGGAATTGTGATTTGGCAATTTTGAGGTTTCGTGGGAAAATATGGGACCTGGGCGTATGTCCGGAATCAAATTCCGAGGTCCTTGGCCCGAGTAATGAATTTTTATGTGAAATTGTTAAGTTTATGTTTTAAAGATTTAAATAAAATAAGAAATTATTATTTTCCTAGGTATCGGGTTCGGATTTCGATTCCAAAACTTGGTACAAGTCTGAAATATCAGTTAAGACTTACCCGTAAAATTTGGTGTCAATCCGAGTGGTTTAAGGGCATTTTGACCCGTTAGGAGGAAATTTAGAACTTGAAGGTTCAATGATTTGAATCATTTGGTTTTGGGGTTGATTCTTTGATTTAGCGTTGCTTTAAGCATTTCGAGGGTTCGAGTAGGTCTGCCTCGTGATTTTAGACTTGTTAGTATGTTCGGCCGGGGCTCGGGGGCCCCGAGCGTCAAATGGTCGAGGATCGAGTGAAGTTGAAAACTTAGAAAAGGCTTTACATCTGTTGCTTCTGTCATAACCGCTTCTGCGGCTCTTGGACCGTAGAAGCGAGACCGCAGAAGCAGTTGCCTTATCGCGGAAGCGGAAAGGGGTCAAGTCCTAGGAAACCGCAGAAGTGGCCCAGGGACCGCAGAAGCGGTTCCGCCTATGCGGCCCCCAGACCGCATAAGTGGTCGAGCCCCTATTGCCAAAAGCTGCAGGAGCGGCCATTTTTCCGCAGAAGCGGATTCTGTAGAAGCGGAAATACTTCCGCAGATGCGAAAATAGCTGGGGACAGAAGGGTTCATTTAATACGAGCTCAAGCTCATTTCTTTCACATTTCTCTCAACACTTAGGCGATTTTGGTGATTCCAAAGAGGAAATATTGCAAGGTAAGTAATCCCCACTCACTTTTAGTTCAAATACATAAACATTAGGTAGAGTTAACACTAAAAATTAGGTAAAATCAAGAGATTTGGGCTAGACCTAGTGTTTAATGAAAACTAAGGTTTTATCACATAATTTGCCATGTAATGAACTATAAATCATATATGTGTGATCCTTAGGTGATGGAGAACAGCTTCCTTCGAAAAAATCTAGGAATTCGGACACGTGGGCTCGGGGTCGGAATTTAGGAAACTTGTGTTAATGGTTAGAAAAGTGCTTAAATGGTTAGAATTCGATCTTGTAAGCCTTTATTTACCAGTTCTTACTTCATTTGATTAGTTTGGGATCGTTCGGCTTCGAATTAAGGACTTGGGCTCGTTCTTGGACTTTGGGAGTGCACTTTGGAGCAAGGTGAGTCTCCTTTCTAACCTTGTAAGAGGGAATTATCCCCATAGGATTTTAAATGAGTAATTATTGCTAAATGCGGGGGCTACATACGTACTAGGTGACGAGAGTCCTTGCGTAGCTACTATATGATAATTGTTAGGGTAGTTTAGGACCCACGTCATGTCTAATTGGGGAATATTTATTATTTTAAATTGCCAATATGATCACTATGATTTGCTAGAGACTTGAGGAAATGAAAGGGAACATATGAGTTTGTTGAGCCATGGTAGGAATTCCCTTGTATGTAATTGAGCCTTATGTGCTTTTCTTGATATTTTCTTGATGATTATGGATCAGGCCGATCGTCTCGGTGATAATAGATGCATCTATGGTTCGTGCCGCTCGACCCTCGGCAGTGCACAATTTATTTTCTATTGGAGCGGGCCATTGACCTCGGCATGACTGTGCATGATTGTGCATGATTGAGATGTTTACATTTAGTTTATGACATGATCACTCATTTAATATGAAAAAGGGAAAACTGATAATTTAAGTATGACAAGAATATGAATATGATTCTTCTATTAAACTTGTGTTATTGGAAATCCTTTAGGCTGTATATCTCACTTTATCATATTATATTATCTTGACCTTAGTAAGAAGTCGACCTCTCGTCTCTACTTCTTCGAGATTAGACGAGATACTTATTTAGTACATGTGATTTATGTACTCATGCTACGCTTCTGTACCTAAATGTATAGGATTTGAGGCAGGTGGATCTGGACATCATCTTGGTGCACATCAGTGAGCACGCTTGGGGACTTCTACGGTGAGCTGCTTCTCTTTCATGCCAATCCGCAGCCGAAGAAGTCCTTTCTTGTACTTTTTGTTTCTGTCTATCCTGGTTCAGACAGTAGGATAGTATATTATTCTTTTGTGTATATTCTACTAGTCGCTCGTAGCTTGTGACACCAGGTTCTGGCACACACAGTAGTAGATATCTATTTTGGGATTGTATCGCTATTTTAGCACTTTATGATCTTTACTGGTCTTATCTTTAAATTCGAAAATCTAGTATAACTGTCTTGGCTAAAATAAAATGAGCACTTAATCACATTTCCGCATCGGCTGGCCTGACAATGGTGTTAGGCGCCATCATGACCTCTTATGGAAAATGGGTCGTGACAAAGTTAAAGGGTTCAATAGGAACAAAGCTTAGTTTAAGTGTCTAAATGTAAAAAAGAGACAAGTTTGAGGGTCTGCATATGTATTTGGCCTAAATAGTACATGTATTAAGTTATTTAAAAGTTTGTACATATATTATTTTATGCCTGATATAATGTGAAATAGCAATATAAATGTATTACCATATTAATAAGATAGTATTTTGTAGATATTTTTGTTGATTTCCTCATTGAGAAAATAAGTCTAGAAAAAAACTCGATTTCTCTTTTTGGATGAATTGACATCACTAATGATTGTGGATTATGTTGACAGTTAGATGAGTAAACAGAAACAAAGTATAAGATTATCATGTTGTCACCAAAGGGAATATATATATATCATAAAACACATCCAAAACATGGCCTCAATTTCACATCTGAGTGATCTAGAGATTGCATAACACATAAATGATCATGCTCGTTCGAGGCGGATTCAGGATTTAAACATTATAGGTTCCAATTTAAAATTCTATCATTTGTTTCAAAATATATTGGTGTTTGTACTTATTTAATACATTTTGTAAACACACACGCATGCATACATATCCATAGCGAACACTGCGGGTTCGGTCGAACCTAGTGTCTTTTGTTCAATAAACATGTTCAAATTATTAATTTATACGTAACTCAGTAACTTAAAATGATAGTAATCACGAACTTACTAGATTCAAATCCTAATTTCGCTTTTGTATGTATGGCATTTAAGGCAAAGTTACTAAATTGGAATCAACCCGTAAATTATGCATTATATTAACCTGTTATTGTTTACCATTTGGATGCAAGAGCATAATGATTTCTTATTATTTAATCTAACTCTGGATGATAGTATAAATTAGTTGCAAAAGTTGATAAGACGCCCATTTTGTTTATGTTTGTCATTTCAATCTCTCCTTATAATTAATTAGTTAGTTTGCACTGATTACTTTTCGGTAGATTGTCATTTCTTAGAACTCCTTTCTTTAGATTGACATTTCAATCTTTTTCTTTCTGATTTAGTTATTTGCACTAATTATTTTCAGTAAATTGTTATTTTGATTTTTTTTATTTTATTTATTTGTTTGATTCTTTTACATAATTACACTTATTGCTTAATCACTCAATACAAATTACTTTTCAAGATTATCGACTATGGACTCCTGTCACGATCCGGATTTCCATCCTCGGAAGTCGTGATGGCGTATATTAGTGAAAGCTAGGCAAGCTAACTATTCCGATTTAATTACCCTTTTCAAGTTTTAATTCCTTAACAATTTCAAAACTAACATATAAAAAACAGCGGAAATAATAATAAAAAAAATAATGCGGAAGATGAAATCTGATAGTTTAGCTTAATACAAACTGCGGAAGTCTAAATATAACTCTTTTCAGAATTTGGTGTCATAATGTCACGGACCATCTACGAATACAACAAAAAAAGTCTGAATAGAAATACACGAATCTGTCTCTGAATACGTAAAAAAAGTATGGAAATGATAGAAGAGGGCGCCAAGGCCTGCGGACGTCCGCATGACTACCTCGGGTCTCCGCCGATGACTGAAGGCAACTACCTCATAGTGGTCTAAACGCTCCGGTACCAGTATCTACACACAGTGCAGAGTGTAGTATCAGCACAACCGACTCCATGTGCTGGTAAGTGTCGAGCCTACCTCGGCGAATTAGTGACGAGGTTAGGACATGTCTACAAAATAAACCTGTGCAGTTATATCAAATACAGCGAGTAACAACAACATAACTAACATTTAAAGTTGGGAAGGGGAAGCATGCTGCGAGGGATAACAAATACAACAGAATTTCAGTAAAGAAGCATAAAGTACACCAAAATTCAACTATAAGAAAGAGTAAGGAGAACAATACAAGTGCATGACATCACCCATCGTGCTTTTACTCTCGTTCTCACCATAAGAATCAATATAATCGGTACGGCATCACCCATCGTGCTTTTACCTCACATAATCATGGCACAAAATTATCCTTTGTGCATTATCACTCATATCATGGCACGACATTATACATCGTGCGACACGACATCACCCTTCGTACTTTTACCTCACATATCAGCACGACATCACCCTTCATGCATTAAGACTCTCAAACTCACATACGATATCACCCTTCGTGCTTTACACTCTTCCTCACCCAAGCAACAATCACAAAATAATTTGGGTAAGGGAATCAACAATATCACAATAGAATTCCGGCAAGGGAACAATAGTTTAACAATAATACCCCGGCAAGGGAAACAATATCATAAGTGGTAATATCTCGAAAAGGGAACCAATATCAATAACAATAATATCCCGACAGGGAAAACAATATCATAAGCAGTAATATCCTGGCAACGGAACCAATATCAATAACAATGTCATAAACCTCTCCTCATTTCCACAGTCTC
Organism: Nicotiana glauca; assembly: GCA_026770625.1. Taxonomy (NCBI): domain Eukaryota; kingdom Viridiplantae; phylum Streptophyta; class Magnoliopsida; order Solanales; family Solanaceae; genus Nicotiana; species Nicotiana glauca. Next base: position 63,372 of record MU680397.1, on the reverse strand, counting down.
ATCTCAATACAAATTTTAACTTGAGCCAATGCTCTAAAATGTTCAATTACCACAGATACTTCCATAAGACTTGTTCAACATTAGAAATCATCATATTAATCATGAACAATACAAAACGGAGTCACATCAATCATAATATAAGACTCACGGGCATGCTTGAAACCGACGTATAGATACTCGACGAAGTAATGACGAGGCTAGGACCAGACTACCAAATAAACCTGTGCGGATAAATAATGTACAGCGGAAAAGTAATAGCAAAGATATGCAGACAAAGGTGGGAGGGGGGAACATGCTGCGGGAAAATACCAAATGGAAATAGGAGGACAACAGTTAAATATATGGAATCAACAAGAATCAGAAATCAAACAAGTGCATGTCATCATCCTTCGTGCTTTTACTCTCATCCTCATCAAAAAAAAATTAATATAAACTGCACGGCATCATCCTTCGTGCTTTTACTCTCATCCTCACCATAAAATAAATATAATCGGCACAGAATGGTACATCGTGCGGTATGTCATCACCCTTCGTGCTTTACACTCTTCCTCACAAAATATACACGACATCACTCTTCGTGCTCTAACACTTTCTCACCAAAATAATGCACGGCATCACCCTTCGTGCTTTACACTCTTCCTCACCCAAACAACAAACACAAACAATAAGGGCAAGGAATCAATGAATCATAAAAAAAATCCGGCAAGGGAACAATATCAAAACAACAACATCCCGGTAAGGGAACAACATTAGAAGCAACAACGTCCCGGCAAGGGATCAATACCATAATCCTCTTCTCATTTTCACATTTATTTCTACAAATCACTTTACAACTTGAGCCAACACTCTTCAATATATAATTACCCATATTATTTCCACAACATTTGCTCAACAATAGCAACCACCACATTAAACATGAACAAGACAAACGGAGGCACATTAATCATAACATAAGACTCACGGGCATGCTTGACACCAACGTATAGATACTCATCACCATGCCTATACATCATACTCAACAATTAACACATAGCAATTAAGACACAACTCCTAATCCCTCAAGCTAAGGTTAGCCCAAACACTTACATCGATGCCTCGAACATAGTTCAAGCCTCAACTATCGCTTTATCTCTTGATTCCACCGCTAATTTGCTCGTATCCAGCCACAAGTTACTTAATTATATCAAAAAATGCTAAATGAATCGATTCTAATGCATGAAAATAAATTTTCTAAAGTTTTTTCCAAAAAGTGAAAAATCGACCCCGAGCCCACATGGTCAAAACCCGAGGTTCGAACCAAAATCCGACTACCTATTCACTCATGAACTCAAACATATAATTTATCTTGAAATCGGACCTCAAATCGAGGTCCAACTCCCCAAAATTTGAAAAACCTAGGTCTTACCCAAAACACCCAATTTTCCCAGTGAAAACTTTTGATTTTGAATTGAAATCATGTCAAAGATGTTAAAGATTGAAGAAAACTAGTTAGAAATAACTTACAATCGACTGGGAGAAGAAATTGCCTTTGAAAAATTGGCCTAGAGTGTTTTGGTTTTGAAGAGATATGAAAAATGGTTGAAAATACGTCTAAGTGTGGATTTACAGGTCTCTGATGTCGCATTTACGACCAGGATTTGCAATTGCAAAGCCTCAGAGATCTGCAATTATCACATTTGCGACACAAGTATCGCAATTGCGAAGTCGCATTTGCGACAGGATCTTCGCATTTGCGACCAAGGGAAGTCCCAAGACACTTCGCATTTGCTACTCTTCCATCGCAATTGCGAAGTCGCATTTGCGACAGGTGCTTCGCATTTGCGAAGAAGGAAGCCCAGGACACATCTCGCATTTGCGAGCCAGTCTTCGCAAATGCGAAGCCTGCAGGCCTCCAACATACCAACAATTTTCTAAGTTAAAATTACACTCTGTGGCCTATCCAAAACTCACCCGAGCCCTCGGGGCTCCAAACCAAACATGAACACCAACCTAAAAATAGCATACGGGCTTGCCCGTGCATTCAAATCACCAAAATAAAATCAACAAGTAGGAATTTAGCATCAAAATAATGAAATTACTCAAGAACATTAAATGTCCTAATTTTCTCAAATAAGGTCCGATTCAAGTCATTTCAAGTCATTTCAAGTCCGTTCCTTACCAAATTTCACAGGTTCGACGCAAATCATATATAAGACCTGTACCGGGCCCCGCAACTAAAATACGGGCCCGATACCGTCAAACTTTAAACACATTTCATTTTCAAAAACTCATATATTTTTCAAAAAATAATTTTCTTTAAAAATTCATTTGTCGGGCTTGGGACCTCGAAATTTGATTCCTGCCATACGCCCAAGTGCCATATTTTCCTATGGACCTTCCGCGATTGTCAAATCACGGGTCTGGGTAAGTTTACCCAAAATGTTGACCGAAGTCAACTTAAATTCATTTTAAAGGAAAAATTCATCATTTTCCATAGATTTTCACATATTGGCTTTCCAGCTACATGCCCGGACAGCACACATAAATCGAGGTGAGGTAAAAAGGAGGTTTTTAGGCCTCAGAACACTGAATTTATTTCTAAAACAAGTGATGACTTTTTGGGTCATCATATCCTTTACCTCTAAAACAACTATTCGTCCTCGAACGAACATAATATGGAAGTACCTGAGTCGGGGAGAAGATGGGGATAACGGCTTTACATATCGGACTTAGACTCCTAGGTCGATGCCTCAGCAGGCTGACCTCTCCACTGAACATGAATAGAAGGAAAACTCTTCGATCTCAACTGATGAACCTGTCGGTCTAGAATAGCTACCGGCTTCTCCTCATAAGACAAGTCCTTATCCAACTAGACAGTGCTGAAATCTAACACGTGGGATGGATCTCTGTGATACTTCCGAAGCATGGACACATAAAACACTGGATGCACAACTGACAAGTTCGATGACAGTGCAAGCCTGTAATCCACCTCTCCCACTAGATCAAGAATCTCAAACGGGCCAATAAACCTAGGGCTAAGCTTGCCCTTCTTCCCAAATCTCATCACGCCCTTCATGGTGACACTCGAAGCAATACCCACTCACCGACCATGAATGCCAAATCACAAACCTTACGTTCGGCATAAATTAGATGATTGGATTGCCTAGCTTTCACTAGTAGGCGCGATCACGACTCTCGATGGTAGGAAATTTGGGTCGTGACAAAAACCCAAATGCAATTTGTTTTGAAATTCGACCCCAAAACTACGTCTAAATTCCAATTATTCAAAAAGCCCTAACTCTACCCAAATCCCCAATTCCTACCATGAAAACATTAGAATCTTAGTTGTAAATAAGTGGAAAACAATGGAGAGTTGAAAGAAATTAGTTAATGAACACTTACCTATGATTTTGAAGATCTTGAGAAAATCGCCCTAGCCTTCTATATTTGTGAAAATTGAAAAAGAAAGATGCTGGAGTTCTATTTTAAATATCCTCACTGCCCGACCCTCGCACATGCGGTATTTGGGTCGCATCTACGCAAGCGCATATGCGGAAAATCTTCTGTTTCTACAGAAATGAACAGGCCTATTGGGGGCCGCACCTGCGAGAAGAGTACCGCTTTTGCAAAATCGCTCCTGCAAAAATTTGTCGGCATCTGCGGAAAGAGGGAAGGTTGAGTTGGGCCACATCTGCGGCTAAAAACACGCACCTGCGAGCTCGTACCTGCAACCCTAGGCTCGCAGGTGGGGGAACACTAGAACTGGTGCACCAGTAGAGTTTTTCCAAGTCTAAACATCCCGTAGCCTATCAGAAACTCACCCGAGCCCTTGGGGCTCCGAACCAAACATGCACGCAAGTCTAGAAACATAATATGGACTTACTCATGCGATCAAATTGCCAAAACAACACCTACAACTACGAGTTTAACATCAAAATAAAAAAAAAATCTCAAGAACTTTCAAAGTTACAAATTTTACAACTAAGGATCCGAATCACGTCATATGACATCCGTTTCTCACAAAATTTTACAAGCACAACTTAAATACCATATAAGACATGTATCGAGATTCAGAACCAAAATACAGGCACGATACCATCAGATTCAAACACATTTACATTTCCAAAAACTCTTACAATTTCAGTCAAACAATTTTCTTCAAAAATTCATTTCTCGAGCTTGGGACCTCGGAATTCAATTATGGTCATACGCCCAAGTTCCATATTTTTCTACGGACCCTTCGAGACCGTCAAATCACGGGTCCGGGTTCGTTTACCCAAAATGTTGTCCGAAATCAACTTAAATTAAATTTTGAAGGCAAAATTAGCATTATTATCAAATTTTCACATAAAAGCATTCTGGATATACACCCCGACCACACACGCAAATCGAGGTAAGATAAAAAGAGGTTTTAAGGCCTTGAAATACATAATATACTTGTAAATCAAGTGATAACCTTTTGGATCATCATATCCTCTACCTCTAAAATAACCGTTCGTCCTCGAATGGACATAGAAAAAAATTACCTGAGTCGAGGAAAAGATAGGGATATAGGCTCCGTATATCATATTCGGATGCCTAGGTAGCTTCCTCGATAGGCTGACCTCTCCAATGAACTCGAACAGAAGGGTAACTTTTCAATCTCAGCTCCGAACATGCCGGTCCAGAATGGCCACCGGCTCCTCCTTCATAGGTCAGATCCTTGTCCAACTGGTAGTGCTGAAGTCAAACATGTGGGATTGATCGTCGTGGTACTTTCGAAGCATGGAGACATGAAACACTAGGTGCACAGCTGATAAAATTTGGCGGCAACGCAAGTTTGTAAGCCACCTCTCCTACTCGATCAAGAATCTCAAACGGGCCAATGAACCTAGGGCTTAGCTTGCCCTTCTTTACAAATCTCATCACGCCTTTCATAGGCGACACCCGCTCACTGACCATGAATGCCACATCACGAACCTTACGGTCGGCATAACTCTTTTGCCTGGACTGAGCTATACGAAGCCTATCCTAAATGATCTTCACCTTGTCCAAGGCATCCTGCACTAGGTATGCACCCAACAACCAAGCCTCTCTCAGCTCAAACCACCCAACTGGTGACCGACACCGCTTACCATATAAAGCCTCATAAGGATCCATCTGGATGCTCGACTAATAACTGTTGTTGTAGGAAAACTCTTCTAAAGGAAAAAATTGATCCCACGAGCCTTCAAAGTAAATAAAATAAGCTCGGAACATATCCTCCAAAATCTGAATAGTATGCTCAGACTGCCCGTCCGTCCGAGGATGAAATGGTGTGCTCAACTCAACTTGTTGTCCCAACTCATGCCGAACTGCCCTCCAAAAATGCGAGGTAAACTGCGTGCTTCGATCAGAAATAATAGACACGGGTACACCATGAAGACGAACAATCTCCCAGACATAGATCTCAGCTAACTTCTCAAAAGAATAGGAGACTGCCACATGAATTAAATGCGGTGACTTGGTCAACCTATCAATAATAACCTATACCGCATCGAACTTCCTCTGAGTCCGTGGGAGTCCAATAACAAAGTCTATAGTGATAAGCTCCCACTTCCACTCGAGAAGCTTAATCCTCTAAAACAAATCGTCAGGTCTCTAATGCTCATACTTTACATGCTAATAGTTCAAACACCGAGCCACATATGCAACAATATCCTTCTTCATCCTCCTTTACCAATAATATTGCTGCAAGTCCTGATATAACTTAGCGGCGCCCGGGTGAATAGAATACCGAGAACTATGTGCCTCCTCTAGAATCAACTCATGAAGCCCATCCACATTAGGCACACAAATATAACCCTGCATCCTCAAAACTACATCATCTCCAACTTTAACTTGCTTGGTACCACCGTGCCGCACCATGTCTCTAAGGACAAGTAAATGAGGATCATCATATTGCTGATCTCAGATATGCTCAAATAATGAAGAACAAGTGACTGTACAAGCTAACACACGGTTGGGCTCAGAAACATCCAACCTCACGAACTGATTGGCCAAATACTAAACATCCAAAGCAAGTGATCTCTCATCGACTAGAATATATGCAAGGCTGCCCATACTGGCTGAGTTCCTACTCAATGCATCAACCACCACATTGGCCTTTCCTGGATGATACAAGATGGTGATATCATTGTCCGTCAATAGCTCCAACCACCTCCTTTGCCTCAAATTTATCTCCTTCTACTTGAACAAGTATTGCAAACTCTTGTGATCCGTGAACACCACACATGACACGCCATATAAATAATGCCACCAAATCTTGAGCGCGTGAACAATGGTTTCTAACTCCAAATAGTGGACTGGATAGTTCTTCTCATGAATCTTTAACTTCCACGAAACATAAGTAATGACCTTGTCGTCCTGCATCAACACTGCACCAAGTCCAATACGAGATGTGTCACAATAAATTGTATATGGACCTGAACCTGTAGGCAATACCAACAGCAGTGCCGTAGTCAAAGTTGTCTTGAGCTTTTGAAAGCTCGGCTCACACTCGTCCGACCACCTGAACTAGGCACCCTTCTAGATCAACTTGGTCATAGGGGATGCTATGGATAAAAACCCCTCCACAAACCGATGGTAGTACCCCGCCAAACCCAAGAAACTCAAATCTTGGTAGCTGATGCGGGTCTAAGCCAGTCCTTGATCGCCTCAATCTTGTTTGGGTTCACCTGAATACCTCTACTGATACAACATGACCCAAGAAAGCAACTGACCCCAACCACAATCCACACTTTAAAAACTTGGCATACAACTGAGTATCCCTCAAAGTCTGAAGAACCATTCTAAGATGATGCTCATGCTCCTCCCTATTGCGGGAATAGATAAAAATATCATCAATGAAAACAATCACGAAGGAATACAAATAAGGCTTGAACACTTAGTTCATCAAATCTATGAAAGCTGCTGGGGCATTTGATAACACGATTGACATCACCAAATCTCATAATGCCTGTACCGAGTGCGGAAAGCTATCTTAGAGACATCAGATGCCCAATACTCAACTGATGGTATCCAGATCTCAAGTCAATCTTTGAGAATACCTTGGCACCCTGAAGCTGATCAAACAAATCATCAATCCTGGGCAATGGATATTTATTCTTGATTATAACCTTGTTCAACCACCGATAATCTATACACATCCTCATTGACCCATCCTTCTTCTTCACAAATAACACCAGCGCACCCCAGGGCGAGACACTTGGTCTAATAAAGCCTTATCAAGCAAGTCTTGCAGCTGCTCCTGCAATTCTTTCAACTCTGGTGGGGCCATATGGGCGGAATAGAAATAGGCTGAGTGCCCGAAGCCAAATCAATACAAAAGTCAACATACCTGTCAGATGGCATACCCGAAAGTTCTAAAAGAAATACCGCAGGAAAACTCACGAACCACAAGCACAGAATCCAAGAAGGAACCTCGGCACTAAAATCATGAACATACACCAAATAGGCCAAACATCCCTTATAAACCATATGTCGAGCCTTCATATATGAGATAATATTACCGGTGGAATGACCAGGAGTCCCTCTCCACTCTAAACAAGGCAACCCCGATAAGGCTAAGGTCATAGTCTTGGAATGACAGTCCAAGATAGCGTGGTAAGGTGATAACCAGTCCATCCCTAATAACAATAACAACCCCTAATATGACATCAAAATCAACCATATCCAAAAGTAACAAGTCTACTCAGGTCTCAAGACCCCCAATCACAACCATACAAGAATGATGAACACGATCTACCACAATAGAATCACCCACCGGTGTAGACACATATACAGGAGCACTCAAAGAATCACTAGGCATGATCAAAATAGTGCAAAATAAGATGACACATAGGAGTATGTAGACCACCCTGGAACAAATAGCAGTGAAGCATCCCTATTACAAAACAGAACAGTACCTGTGATAACTGCATCGGAGGCCTCAACCTCAGGCCTAATTGGAAGAGCATAACATCGGGGTTGGGCCCCAACACTCTGAACTACATCTCTTGGACGGACTCCTCCTGGCTGGCCTCTACCTCTAGTGGCCTGACCTCCACCTCTAATACCTCTACCTCTACCTCTAGCACCTCTACCTCCGACTCTAGCTGGATGAGCAGTCAGTGGAACACTCGGTGCCTGAACCATGGCAAGGGAACCCTAGTATTGAGAGCTGCTTGGTGCTCGAGGGAAAAATCTAGCAATATACCTCGTATCACCACAAGTATAATAAGCCCTCAGCTACTAAGACTACTGAACCTGATGACCTGAATGATCACTTTAAAACTCTACAGCGGTGGTGCACTAATAGGATCTGGTGGTGCACTATAGGGCAACTATATATAAGAGCCATGGCCACCTGGTGCACTGTGAGAAGCCTGAAGTGCTGAATGAAATGGCTTGGAAGGATGGCCTTATTTATCGTGAAAATGGTAACAATTAAATTTGTAAATGGGATTCTAAAAATACGTGATCTATTCCCGAGCTAGTCTGAGAAGGCGATTAATGCTAAATGTGGAGTAAAAATAGTAAAGATCGAGCTAACCAAAACGATAATCAAACTGATAAGGAGCATTTTCGAGCTTAGGAAAAGCCAGTAGATACCTCGGGGCCAGGCCTCGAGCCTACCTCGGGTCTATCGAAGGTAATTGTTGGCCCAAGTTCAGATGAAGTTTTGAAGATTAATAAAATAAACTCATTCATGAAATAGGTCCATCATGTGAGATACATTGTTAATGTACTTACACACATGTGAGATGCGTGTGAAGAAGATAAGTCTCAAGGACCAGCAATAATATCTTCTGAGTTGATCAAAAAGGTTACATATGATAAGGAGTTGAAGTCTCCTCATATGAAGAGAACTACATCCGGATAAAGAATAAGGATTGGAGTTTGAAGTGTTCCAGGACTCGAATTTGATGAAGGATCAGCAATTCGAGTTTTAATCACACTCTGATTACTAAATCTATAAATAATAATGATTGTTCTCTTTTACAGGTGCTTGCACATACGCAGAAGTTAAACTCAATTGAGAGCAAAAGAGCTAGGCGATTTTGCAAGCAATTTATGTGTAATTCAAGTGTGCAAATCTGAAGCTACATGAACTAAAGTGAAGAACCAGTTCCATTATGTCTTTCTTTATTTCAAGTTCAATTGTAGTAGGTGTTTTCATATTGTACCTTTCAGCTTTATCTAGAAGCAATTGTATTAGGTACTTTGAGTATTTAAGTTAGAGTTAACTTGAAGGTGTCACAACAGTTGAGATTGTGTGCCACACTGGGATTAGATTTTAATCCTTAGAATTACAAAGAGTTTTGTAAATGCTGTTTTGACTAAGTGATTTTAGTGGAAGTTTGTGAAAATCCTACAGAGTAGTAGGTCGTGATTTTTTCACCTTTTGAGCCAGGTGTTTTCCACATAAAAATCTCTGTGTTATTTATTTTATGCACTCTTAATTCCGTAAACAGTAATAGTAAATACATCTAGAAGAACTAGGTTCTTCTAGTGCGAAAATTAGGTACCACACAAATCACCCCTCCCCCTCTTGTGTGTTATTGATGTTTTGAACATTAATTGGTATCAGAGTAGGTTATCCTTGAAGAGGCTAACACCTTAGGAGAAGATCAACAATGAGTGCACCACCTGGGAACTGGGAAGGGCAATCCACTGCCAGGCCTCCACTTTTCAATGGTCAGTACTATTCTTGGTGGAAGAACAGAATGAGAGATCACATTATTGGGGAAGATTATGAACTTTGGGACATATTTACTGATGGTCCCTTAGCAACCACTAAGAAGAATGCTGAAGGAATTGATGTGCCAAAGACAAGGGCTGATTGTAGTGCTGAGGACCTGAGGAAGTGGGAGAAAAATGCTAATGCTGAGAAGTGGCTTGTATGTGGTCTAGGACCAGATGAGTGCAGTAGGATCCAAAGTTTTACAACTACTAAGGAAATATGAGACACTCTACAAGTGGCTCATGAAGGAATACCTCAAGTGAAAAGATCAAGAGGAACACTTCTGTACTCTCAATATGAGAATTTTACCATGAAGGAAGGAGAAACTATCCAGGAGATGTATACTAGATTCACCACTTTGACAAATGAACTTGAATCTCTTGGAAGGATTATTCTTGAAGAAGACAAGGTTGAGAAGATTCTGACAATAGTTCTACCAGTCACATGGGAAAGCAAAATCACTGCCATTCAGGAATCCAAGAACATTGCTACCCTCAGACTGGATGAACTAATTGGAAATTTAACTACTTATGAGGAGACAAACCATGAAGATGGATACCCCCAAAAAGGAGAGAAGCTTAGCTCTCAGAATTGCTGATGGTGCAGATTTGGAAGATGATGAAGTGGTTATGATCACTAGGGATTTCAAGAAGTACCTAATGAGAGGAAAGGGTTCTTCAAGAGGTACAAACTTCAATAAAACAAGAGCTCCGGAGAAACAGACCAATGAGGGATGCTACAAGTGTGGTAAGACGGACAACATGATCAAAAACTGCCCTCAATGGGAAATTGAGTGGAAGAAAGAAAGAGCTAAACGAAGGAACAGGAAGAAGGAACAGGTTGAACCAAAGAGAAACAAAGGTTTAACCAAGGCTATGGTTGCTTCCTGGGGAGAAACCTCAGATGAAGACTCAGAAGATGAAGCTGAGGAGGAGCAAGCACTAATGGCCATTGGAGAATCAGATGATGAACAAGAGGTAAGTATTCTTCATCTCAAAGACAAGATTAAATTCTTGTCTAAAGAAAGGCTGGCTGAGCTATTAACAGACTTCATTTATGAGTATGAGATAATTAATAATGAGCAGGAAGTTCTGTCTAGGGAATGTGTGATTCTAAAAGCAAAATGTAAAAGTCTAGAGTCTAGCGCAAATGCGAGTGATAACAAAAATGCTGAGTTGAAGAACTAGGTTCTTGAACTTGACAACAGTTTCCTAGAACTTAGGTCTGAAAACCTAAAACTGAAATTAAGAACAGGAAAGAAGATAGATGGTCACACATATCTCACTCTAGAAGAAAATCTGGGAAAAATGAAAGATGAATTATACACGAAATATGAACTCATCAAAGTCCTAAAAGAAGATATAGGAAAAGTAAAACATGAACTAGACAGAACTTGCAAGTGGAACAAAGCTTCTGATGCTCTCTCCTGGCTGCAAGAGCATCATATCAGTAACAAAAGAGGACTTGGCTATGAAACTCAAGCTCCTAAAGGGATCCAAAAAGCAAGTGCCTCACTCTTCCTTAAAATAAATTTTGCATACACTGTGGTAAGACTGGCTATTACAAATATGAATGTAATGCAAAAGAAAAGGCCAGTCAAAGGAACAAAGTTTTTGTTAAAGAAAAGAATAAGCTGCCTAGATGGGCAAGAAGAAATTTAATTCATCCTCTTGCTTATAGAAAGGGACCCAAACTAGTTTGGGTTCCTAAGACTAACCCTTAATTTCCTTTTGTAGGTCAAAGTGAAAGGGAGGAGCTAAATATGGTATATGGATAGTGGCTGCTCAAAACATATGACTGCGGACAAGGACCAGTTCCTTTCACTTGAGGACTTAAAAGGAGGTAATGTCTCCTTTGGTAATGGAAAGAAAGGTGAGATCATTGGGGTTGGAAAGGTATGCAAAAATGATTCTTATTCCATAGAGAATGTCTACCTGATAGATGGTTTGAAATATAGCTTAATAAGTGTGTCGCAATTGTGTGACTGAGGTAACCTTGTGGCTTTTACTTCCACCAAATGCTTTATGATTAATCTTATCACTGACAAGATTGTTTTGCATTGTAGATTTGTCAACTCTTTCAGAAAATGAACTCAATTGCTTAAGTGTGTTAGTTAATGATCCCCTCCTATGGTACAGAAGACTTGGTCGTGCCAGTCTAAATCAGCTAAACAAATTAGTCTCCAAGGACTTGGTTATAGGTCTACCTAATATCAAGTTCAAGGAAGACAAAGTTTGTGAGGCATGTGCAAGGGGGAAGTAGGTAAGGTCATCCTTCAAGTCCAAGAAAATTGTAAGTACGTCCAGGACGTTGGAACTGGTTCATATGGATCTATGTGGTCCAATGAGAACCATGAGCAGAGGTGGAAAGAAATATGTAATGGTGCTAGTTGATGACTATTCTAGATTCACCTAGGTTTTATTTCTAACTTCCAAAGATGAAGCAATTGACATGTTTTATGCATTTGTTAGGAAAACTCATAAACAATTAAGAAATCAACTTGCATCCATTAGGTCTGATCATGGAACTGAGTTTGAAAACTCTAAGTTTGCTGAGTTTTGTGATGAAAATGGCATGGATCACAACTTCTCTGCCCCTAGGACTCCACAACAAAATGGAGTAGTTGAAAGTAAAAATAGAACTCTTAAGGATATGGCTTGAACAATGTTACTGTCTAGCAAATTGCCTCACAACTTCTGGGCAGAGGCTGTAAACACTGCATGTTACATCATAAATAGATGCATGAACAGACCTCTAGTATACAAGACTCCCTATGAGTTACTTAAAGGGAGAAAACCAAATATATCCCATCTTAGGGCATTTGGTTGCAAGTGCTATATGCACAATAATGGAAAAGACTCCTTAGGAAAGTTTGATCCCAGAAGTGATGAGGGAGAATTCTTGGGATATTCTTCACATAGTAAAGATTATAAAGTATTTAATATAAGAACTCTGTATGTAAAAGAAAGTGTGTATGTAGTACTTGATGAAACTAACATTCTTTCTGAGAGACAGGAACATGAAGATGAAGCCATTGGACTGGTCAAAGACTTGGCTGAAGCATCAGCTCAAGTCAAAGTGACACCTACAGAAGGAATAGGTGATGGACCAGGTTCTTCCTTATAGGGCAATCTGACAGGGGGTAGAAGTCAAAGAGGAATTGAAATAAATTCCTGGAAGGAACCTGTTCCTCATCAAATGGCTGAAACATCCAGCAGAAGCCAGTTGGTTGTAAAACTTCACAAGTATCAAAGTTCTCATCCCATTGAGAACATTCTCACCGATCCAACATCTGGAGTCAAAACCAGATCACAATTAAAGAATCTGTGTGCTTTTGATGCTTTCTTATCTATCATTGAACCTAAAAATATTGTTGAGGCTTTGCAGGATGCAGATTGGATGAATGCAATGCAGTATGAACTAAACCCGTTTGAAAGAAGTCAAGTTTAGCACCTAGTTCCAAGACCCAAGGGCAGATCAGTCATTGGTACTAAATGGGTATTTAGGAACAAACTGGATGAAGATGGAACTATCACAAGGAACAAGGCAAGGTTGGTGGTCCAAAGTTACAGCCAAGAGGAAGGAATAGACTGTGATGAAACATTTGCTTCAGTTGCAAGACTAGAGATAATTAGACTTCTCATAGCCTTTGCAGCACATATGGAATTCAATCTTCATCAAATGGATGTCAAAAGTGCCTTCCTGAATGGCTACTTAAAGGAAGAAGTGTTTGTGAAACAACCCCCAGGGTTTGAAAGCAAAGAATGTCCTGAACATGTGTACAAGCTGGACAAGGCTCTCTATGGACTCAAACAGGCACCAACAGCATGGTATGAAAGACTGTCAAAGTTCCTACTGGAGCATGGGTACAAGAGAGGTAAAATAGATAGTACCTTATTCTTAAGGGAAAAAGGTAAGGACCTTCTTGTTGTACAAATTTATGTTGATGACATAATCTTTGGGGCCACCACTGACAAGCTAAGCAAAGATTTTGCAAAACTAATGGGAAGTGAATTTGAAATGAGCATGATGGGTGAGCTTAACTTCTTCTTAGGGTTGCAGATCAAACAAAGTCAAAATGGAACCATGATTCATCAGCAGAAGTATACAAAGGAACTAATCAAAAAGTTTAAAATGGAGGATTCTAAAGAAATAGATACACCTATTGCAACTGCCACTAAATTAGATATTGATGAACCTGGTTCATCAGTTGATCAGAAGTTGTATAGGGGTATGATTGGTTCACTCTTGTATCTTACTGCTAGTAGACCTGACATTGTTTTCAGTGTAGGGCTATGTGCTCATTTTCAGGCAAATCCAAAAGAGTCTCACTTGACTGCTGTCAAGAGGATATTGAGATATCTGAAAGGCACTACTGAATTGTTTCTTTGGTACCCTAAAGGTAGTAATTTCAATCTAGTAGGATATGTTGATGTTGACTATGCAGGTTTCCTAGTGGATAGAAAAGGCACCTCAGGTATGACAGACTTCCTTGGTTCATGTTTGGTATCATGGGCTACCAAGAAGCAAAATTCAGTAGCCCTTTCTACTGCTGAAGCTGAGTATGTGGCTGCAGCTTCTTGTTGTGCTCAATTACTATGGATTAAACAACAATTGGTAGATTTTGGAATCGAAGTAGGATGCATTCTAATATTTTGTGATAACACTAGTGCTATAAGTATGACAAAGAATCCTGTTCATCATAAAAGGACCAAGCACATAGATGTAGACACCACTTCTTGAGAGACAATTATGAGAAAGGATTAATCTCAATAGAATTCTGTGCTACTGATAAACAAATAGCTGACATCTTCACCAAAACATTGAATAAGGAAAATTTTGAAAGGAATAGGTTGGAATTAGGGATGATTAAGATCACCTAAAAGGAACTAGTTCAGAATGCAATGAAAAAAAAAAGAATGAAAAAAATTGAAAAAAGTTCACATTTTTGGTTAAAAGTTCTGACTTTATGTAAATATCTAGACTAATTATTACTCAGTCTCATACTCTAATCAGTATACTCCTGTAACGTGTGTTTATATTAATTCATTTATCTCTTACAATTTTTTTTTCTATTATGATATATGAGGCATAATCAAGAGAAGTCCTACTTGAAGAACCTAGTTCATCAGTATATGCTCACGAGAAAAGGTCAGGTATGTTTCTATACTTTGCACAATTAGAAAAATCAATATTCCAATTATGAGCAGAAGTCCTATTCTAACCAAACTCCTAAAAATATTACCGTTAAGCATTGAACCAGTTTCATTCTCCTAGAACTCTAAAGAAAATGGGACTATCCTAAAAACTAGTGTCGTCCATTTATCACTTAAAGACCGGAGTCCTAATGGGATTAGACTCCTGATTGACCACTGCAAAAAGGTTGTCGTTACTGCTCCTAATCATACTCTACTTTAAATACACTCCACATACTCCTATTTTAGTCCATAGCCGTTATTAAGTTCTAAACCTTTGATCATACTCTTTCTCTCAAAAAATCTCCAAAATCCCCAAAACTTTCCATAAATTCTTCACCATGACTAATCCTCAAGAAAATCTAGGAACTCCCCACCTGTATCCCCCAACACATCCTCATCTGCACCCCCTAGCGACAACCCTAAACCTAGACTCTGCCGACAGAAGATGTTGGCAAGAAAGACTGTAGCTACCGGTACTCTAAGAATGGCTCTAAACGAAAAATTGAGAGCCAGCTAGAAAAAGGAGAACTCTGAAAAGGAATCATCTGACTCGAGTTCTGAGTCTGAAGCATTTGTTTCTGCAAGCGATGGAGAAGAACATGGGTCTACTTAATCAGACAAGAATCAAGAAACCCTAGGGAGGTAAATACATGTTTTTTTTTTCTGATGTAGTTGAGAAGGTGGACAATAGGTTTGTGTTGGTGTGTTTTGTGAAAGATGTAAATGAGGGAGAGTCGAGTAGAAAGGGAAAGAAAAAGAAAGATAAAATTCTTGCTATTTGTGGAGGAATAGAGGAGAGTGGCAACAAGACAGGGGGAAGTGAAACTGGGGAGGCTGCTGAAGGCCTTGTACACCTGAGTGAACAACAAGATGAACCTGGTTCATCTGTGGAAGAAACCTTGGCTGACATTCTGAAGAAGTTTGGGGCAAGCTATGATCCCAAGAAGCGCAAAGCTTCTTCTCAAAAGGCTCCAACTGCTTCTAAGCCAACAAAGAAGAGCAAGGTGTCATCTCCTAAGACTACAAACCCCTCATACCAAAGGTGAAAGCTACTAGAAGCAGGGTAAAGCAAAGTGAGGTTGCGTTACAGAAAGACTTAGAGGCAAGCAAGAAAAAGATGAAGGAAAAAGGAAAAGCTAAAGTTGTGGAAAGCTTTGTGGCTGCAGAAGAAGAGGAGGAGGAGATGGAATTGGTCCATCAGGAGAGAGGTACAACTGAGGAGGCTCATATTCCTACACCAAAAAGACCCAAGACCTCTACCAAGAAGTTTTCAGAATCTGTATCTGCTGAAACCTCCCTGGCAAAACGAACCAGGTCTGCAGTCAAAGGTAAACAAGTGAAAGTTCCTAAGGAAGAAGAAGCATGGAGTGGAGAGGAAGAAGAAGAGGAATCTGAAAAAGAACAGGACATATTTGTCCTTTTTGGAAGGAGAAAGATCTTGAAAGGAAGAATTTTAAAAGATCTGGAGGAGCCAGGCATGAAAAGATTGGTTGATGCCCTGGATGCACAGGGGTGGAAGGATATGGTTCTTCAACTGGATGGAAGGCTGGCAAGAAAAGAACTGATAGAGTTTATGGCAAATGCCACAGTGGTGAATGGGGTTGTTACCAGCTTGGTGAGGGGAGTAGAGATGCAGTTTGATGCACCTAAGTTGGGCAGAATGCTAGACATAACCTGTGAGGGATATGATGATTATACTAGGCAAAGATGGCCTTGTCTAGATTCTCTCCCTTCTGCTCTCCAAATCACCAAAAATTTCTGTGATACCAAGTCTGCTGAAGAAGTGCCTAAGGCTAGGTTTGTGAAAAAGAGTGAGATAAAGCTTGAGCACAAGGTGCTCTTTGAGTTTGTGAACAAGTGTTTGCTACCCAGACAGAAGAGAAAGCACACTACAAATTACATGGACCTGGTCCTTCTGGAGAGTCTTGTGAGAGGAAAGCAGATTAACTGTCTTGTTTTCATTGTCAAGCTGCTGGATAGAGTCATCAATGGCTCCAGGGCCCATGCCACACCTTATGGGTTTATACTGACAATTGTCTTGGCCAAGTTAAATGTGCCATTGAAAAAGTGGGAGATGGCCTCCAGCAAAGAGCACTTTGGGATCAAAACTCTACAAGCTTGTGACTATCTGCTAAGTGTAACCCCAATTGAACCTGGTTCATCCTTGAAGACTCCTGTGAACAGCAAGGTTAGGGCATTGGTTCTAGAGTGTGGAACAAAAGATGCAGAAATTGCTAAGCTCCAGGCTCACATTGCTGAACTAGAAAGTGAAAGAAATGTCCTCAAAGCTGAGCTAGCAAAGGAAAAAGAAAAGAGTGAAGGGATGCTCCAAACAATGCTTAATCTTCTTCAATCCCAACCCTCTAGTTCCTCCAAGCCCTAGAACCAGTTTAGAAACCCTCTCAGTGACCCAGATTCGGGACTTTTCTCTATTTTTTGCTCATGGTTGGATGTTTGTTTTTCTTTCTGTCGTCTGTTTGTAGAAACACCTCCTAATAAATGACAATGTGCTTTGTTTTCTCTTATTCTGTGAAACTTCTGATCTTAATAGTTAAATTATTTGTAAAGTTGATTATTGATTAACTGAATCATGTTGTCACTTGCAGTTGCCCCAGTGGCCATGAGTACTAATTGTCATCTGAGATTTATATAATATGTAACTTTTCGATGATGCCAAAAGGGGGAAGAGATATTGTGCTTTACTTTGTATTCTGAAATAAAGTGATATTTATAACCTCATTAAACCTGGCGCTTAATGATAATTTAAATTAAAGTGTAAAAATTAAGCTGAGTTTCGCAGGGTCTCTGATCGATAAAAGCACAGAGTTTGTCAACATCAAAAGGGGGAATTTGTTGGCCCAAGTTCAGATGAAGTTTTGAAGATTGACAAAATGAACTCAGTCATGAATCAGGTCCATTATGTGAGACACAATGTTAATGTACTTACACATGTGAGATGCGTGTGAAGAAGATAATTCTCAAGGATCAGCAATAATATCTTCTGAGTTGATCGAAAAGGTTGCATAGGATAGGAGCTGAAGTCTCCTAATGTGAAGAGAACTACATCCGGATAAAGAATAAGGATTGGAGTTTGAATTGTTCGAGGACTCGAATTTGATGAAGGATCAGCAATTCGAGTTTTAATCAAATTCTTATTACTAACTCTATAAATAATAATAATTGTTCTCTTTTACATGTGATTGCACATACGCAGAAGTTAAACCTAATTGGGAGCAAAAGAGCTAGGCAATTTTGCAAGCAATTTGTGTGTAATTCAAGTATGCAAATCTGAAGCTATATGAACCAGATCGAAGAACCAATTCCATTGTGTCTTTTTTATTTCTAGTTCAATTGTAGTAGGTGTTTTCATATTGTACCTTTCAGCTTTATCTAGAAGCAATTGTATTAGGTACTTTGAGTATTCAAGTTAGAGTTAACTTGAAGGTGTCGCAACAGTTGAGACTGTGTGCCACACTGGGATTAGAGTTTAATCCTTAGGTTTACAAAGAGTTTTGTAAATGTTGTTTTGGCTCAGTGATTTTAGTGGAAGTTTGAGAAAATCCACTGAGTTGTAGGTCGTGGCTTTTTCACCTTTTGAGCCAGGTATTTTCCACATAAAAATCTCTGTGTTCTTTATTTTATGCACTCTTAATTCCACAAACAGTAATAGTAAGTACATCTAGAAGAACCAGTTCTTCTAGTGCGAAAATTAGGTACCACACAAATCACCCCTCCTCTTGTAACATTAGTAATCTTATCGAGGGTGATCGGGGAGGGGATAATAGATAAGTATATGCGTACAAGGCTTTATACCGTCAATCTTGAGCTAAATGGCGAAGAACAATAAAATGCTAGGGAGACCTCGGGGTCGAAGAACATAGTTAACTTAGAAGAAAGAGAGAGAGATATTATTGCTCATTGGAGAAGTGGAGCAACATCAGTCCTTTACAAGGTGGACGAGCCCCCCTCATATAGGCAAGGGGACTCAATTAAATATCCATATTTTAATTTCAAGAGTAGAAAGAAGGGACGGCCTATCACTCGTCATCTCAGTAGGTTACAGATAGACCAGCCCTGTCAGATGTAGCCATGCGCTCCGGAGTCATCTTGTCTTACCCCTTACCTCAAAACCTTCTTCCTTTGATTCGGACCTCGACGAGCTCGGAGGCCGAGAACTTGATCACAGCCCTCAAGGGAGGCTTCTCGAATTGTCTTGATAGCGAAAATCAAATCTTCTAGTTTTTATCGCGTACAGGCCCCTACCAAAAGAATCCCTGCTTCCAGATGAGGCACCACTGAGTCTTCCTGAATGATGAGGCCTCTTGTCAAACCCCTAACCACTCCCCTATTATAGAACCATCTCAACTCTTCTAGCCACATCGGCCGCATCCTGAAAAGAAATCTTGATCCCAGTCTCCTTAGCCATCTGCAATCGAATAGGCTGAACAAGTCCCTCAATGAACCTCCTCAATCTCTCTCTCAGCAGGAAGTATAAGAAGAGCATGACGATCCAAGTCAATAAAACTTGTCTCGTACTGAGTGACAGTCATAGAACCCTACCGGAGATGTTTAAATTGCCTCTGATAGTTCTCCCTCCGAGTGATAGGAAGAAACTTCTCCAGAAATAGTTGAGAGAACTGATCCCAAGTTAAAGCCGGTGACCCAGCTGGTCTAGCCAAACAATAATCTCTCCACCAGGTCTTGGTGGATCCAAATAGTCTAAAAGCAGAAAAGTCAACCCCATCGGTCTCCTCTATCCTCATGTTCCATAGAACTTTATGACAGCTGTCCAAATAATCCTGGGGATCCTCAGAAGATGTACCACCAAAAGTAGTAGTGAATAGCTTGGTGAACCTGTCCAACCTCCACAAGGCATCAACAGACATAGCTAGCCCCTCACCGGTTTGTGCCACAATACCTGGCTAAACTACCCCAATTGGCTGAGTTGCTGGAGTCTGAAACTGGGGAGCCATCTGCTCCGGAGTTCGAGTAGCAGGAGTCTGGGCTCCTCTTCCAGCCTGAGAGATGGCTGGTGCTACAGGAAGCAAGCCTACCTGGGAGACACTCTTCATAAGGCCCACTAGATGGACCAAAGCATCCTGAAGTACTGCGGTGGCGATGAACCCTCTGGGACCTGAGCTGGTCCTGCCGAAACTGTCTAGACTGGAACCTCATCGTCAAACTAAACTTGAGGCTCCGCCATTGGTGTTGCTTCTCGAGCTCCGGGCTGAGCTCTACCTCTACCTCAGGCCCTTGCACGGCCTTGGCCTCTGCCCCTTGCAAGAACTGCTACTAGGGGATCGAGCTGCTGGTCAGCTGATGAAGCGGTACATGTTCTCACCATCTGCGAAAGAATAGAGTGGAAGTTTAGTTAGCATTGAGAAATCAAGTCGCATGACAGGAAAGAATAGATGTGAATTTTTTCTTAACTCTGTTGCCTCTAGGGATAAATATAGACGTCTCCGTACCGATCCTTCAGACTCTACTAATCTTTTCCGTGAATTGTGAGACCTAAGTAACTTAGAGCTCTGATACCAACTTGTCACGATCCAAGTTTTCCACCCTCAAGAGTCGTGATGACTCCTATTAGTAAAAGCTAGGCTAGCAAAATATTTTGATTTAATTACCCTTTTCAAGTTTTAATTCTTAACAATTTCAAAACAACATATCAAAAATAGCAAAAATAATAATAACAAAATCTGATAGTTTATTTTGATACAAACTGCGGAAGTCTAAATAACTCTGCCCAGATTTTGGTATCACATTGTCATGGACCATCTACGAATACTACTAATAAAGTCTGAATAAAAATACATGAATCTATCTTTGAATAAGTAAAAACAAAAAGGAAATGATAGAAGGGGATGCCAAGGCCCGCGGACGTCTGCAGGACTACTTGTGGTCTCCACCGATGGACTGAAGGTAACAACTTCACTGTGGTCCAAACTCTCCAGAACAAGTATCTGCACACATTGCAGACTGTAGTATCAACACAACCGACCCCATGTGCTGGTAAGTGTCGAGCCTAACCTCGATGAAGTAGTGACGAGGCTAGGAAAGCACTACCAAATAAACCTGTGCAGTTATATAAAATATAGCGAGTAATAACAATAGAACTAACAGTTAAAGTTGGGAAGGGGAAACATGCTGCGAGGGATAACAAATACACAGAATTTCAGTAAAGAAGCACAAAGTACACCAAAATTCAAATATAAGTAAGAGTAAGGGGAACAATATAAGTGCACGGCATCACCCTTCGTGCTTTTACTCTCGTTCTCACCATAAGAATCAATATAATCGGTATGGCATCACCCTTCGTGCTTTTACCTCACATAATCATGGCATAGAATTATCCTTCATCCATTATCACTCATATCATGGCACGACATTATACATTGTGTGGAACGACATCACCTTTCGTGCATTATCACTCTCAAACTCACGCACGGCATCACCCTTCGTGCTTTACACTCTTTCTCACCAAAGCAACAATCACAAAACAATTTGGGCAAGGGAATCAACAATATCACAATAGAATCTTGTCACGACCCTAAATCCAGACTCGGTCGTGATGGCTCCTCTCGTGAAGATAAGGCCAGCCGACATATACCTCAAATTAATTAACAGTTATAACGATTCATAATGAAGTCATTAATAATGATAAAACCCAAAAATAAAGTGAAATATATCAACTGCAAAAAATAACCTATGTAGCCCGATATCAGAGTGTCACCAGTCATGAGCATCTAACATGTGTCTAAGAGTCTGAAAGGGCTTATACAATCTATGACAGAACTAGAAACAGAAAGTAATATAGGAGGGAGAAACACTGGCCTGCGAACGCCGAGCAGCTACCTAGTGGACTCCAAATGACCTGCTGGGTGCAATCAACCCTCACTGGCAGGATCCGAGGCTCCTAAATCTGCACACATGGTGCATGGATTAAAGTGAGTACGCCAAATCAATGAGTAATAACAATAAATGAAGACTGAGCGATAAGAAAACACGAAAAATCACAACAAGATGCTACACAAAGGCAGTATAAAATAATGCAGTGCAATAAAATAATGAAATTTGTAAGAAACACCTTATTCCAGTGAAAGCCTCTTTTAAGCATCTTTAGCAGTTAAACAAGTAAATGATAAAATAGCGACAACAAATAAATGCGTAAACTCAGCCCATCGGGCACAATATCAATAGAATCAGCCCATCGGGCAATAACATGGAACAACATCAGCCCCTCGGGCTATATCACATATCACACTGGGTACTCGCGCTCACTGGGGGTGTACAGACTCCGGAAGGGGATCTTTACGACCCAAGCATAATATAAAGCCATCTCATGGCATAATCAATAGGCTCTCGGCCTCACATCAAGCCACCTTGTGGCGCACAACTCAGGCCCTCGTCCTTATAATCATAATCAGTACAACACTGTTGTGGCATGCAGCCTGATCCCATAATAATCCTCACAATACAGGCCCTCGGCCCTACTCGGTCAGAGATCTCTAAAAGCCACTCGGGCACGGTAAAAACATGATGCTCAGTGCAAAATATAATTTAAAGTGTTAAAACAGAGTAAACATGGCTGAGTTATGAAAATAATAAGATATAGCTTGAATGAGTGCATATATGAAATCAAAACAATGAGTAAATAGCAGTACAAATATCCTAGGGGTCCAAAATAGTTGGCACGAGGCCCAAATATGGCATTCTACCCAAAACATGATGATAACAAATAGTTTTCAACCAAATACGCGGTAAAACAGTCCTTTGGAATGCACTAAGTCACAATCCCCAATGGTGCACGACCCCACGCTTGTCATCTAGCATGTGCGTCACCTCAATATAGCACAACGATGTGAAATTCGGGGTTTCATAACCTCAGGACAACATTTACAATCATTACTCACCTCAATCCGGTCCAAACTCTAGCTCACGATGCCTTTGCCCCTCAAATCGGCCTCTGGATGCTCCAAATCTAGCCAAAATCAGTATATAACCATCAAAATATGCTAAGGGAATGAAGCCCACTCAACTGTAATCAAAATACCACGTAAATCCCAAAATTAACCAAACTTGACCCCCGGGCCCATGTCTTGAAATTCGATAAATTTTACATCATTATACTTCTTATCTCCCCACAATTCATACATATCAAAAGTACTAAAATCTGATCACAAATGACCCCTCAAACCCTTGCTAAAGGTCTCCAATTCTCAAGCCCTAGTTTTCCAATTTTTAACCCTTAATTTCCATAAATTACAACTCTAATCCATGAAATAACACCATAGAAACGAGTTTTAGGTTCAACAATCTTAACTCAACGAAGCTCCCTTGAATTCTTTCTTCAAAATCTCCCCAAAAGCTCCAAACCGACTTAAAATGGTGAAGAAATAACTCAAATTCGCGAAGGAAATCTTTTATACCATCTGGCCCAGGCTTTTCACACCTGCGGTCCATTACTTGCTCCTGCGCAACCACTTCTGCGATGACCACTTAAATCCCAAGTGCTGCATCTGCGAAGCAAATCCCGTACCTGCGCTATCGTAGGTGCGCTTCCTTAACCGCTTCTGCTGTTCCAGCTGATGCCTTTCTTGGCCGCATCTGTGGCTCTAAACTCACTTCTACAAGACTACACTGGTGGTCCCCTAGCCGCAGGTGCGGTTATGACAGCAATGGGAAAAACTTCAGCAGCCAAAAATCCAATTCAAATCTTCTGCCAACCATCCGAAATCAACCCGAGGCCCCCAGGACCTCAACCAAAAGCATCAACAAGCCATATACAATTATTCAAAATTATAACAATCTTTAAAATACCTCAAACAACATCGAATCAACCAAAACACATCGGATTCAAGCCTAAGGTTCTCAAAATCTTCCAAATTATGCTTTTGATCAAAAAGTCTATCAAACAATGTCCGAATGAGCTACAATTTTGCGCACACATCCTAAATAACAAAACGGACCTACTGCAACTCCCGAAATTTCATTCCGGATTTATATCAAAATCTCACCTACCAACTAGAAAACTCCAAAATTCCAATTTTGCTAATTCAAGCCTAAATCTGCTACGGACCTCTAAAACACATTCCGATCATGCTCCTAAGTCCCAAATCACCTTCTGAAGCTATTCGAACCATCAGAATTCACATCCGAGCCTCTTTACACATAAGTCAACTTCCGGTTGACTTTTCCAACTTAAGCTTACTCAAAAGAGACTAAGTGTCTCAATGCTTACAAAAATTCTTTCCAAACCCAAGACAACCAACTCGATAACACATAGTATCGATAAACAAAGCAACAAGAAGTAGAAATGGGAGAAATAGAGTGGTAACCCATGAAATGACCGGCCGTGTCGTTACAAATACCGGCAAGGAACAATGTATGCACGTAATTTTTGTCTCGCGCAACTTTTAAAAGTAGTATTTTTAAAAAATGTTTACTTATTTTTATTTTAATAGGAATTAGCTTATTTTTCACTTTTAGTCTAAAAGTAGAACATAAAAGTTAAAAGTACAAAAATATTTTCAATTTTATCTTTTATCTTTCTATTTAAGTTAAGGTCATTAGTCTTTTGTAGTAATATTAATCTAAGTTTTCTATCATCCTAATTAACTTTTATCTGATTTCATTTTAATATATAATCTTTGAAAAATGACAATTTCATATCAATATAAATTTTATGTTAGTTAAAGTCAATTACTAGTATTCTAGTAGTATTTTTGGTCTTTGAGCCCAATTTGGAAGCCCAACAAGACCTAACCCATTACCCCTTCTTCTTTAACCCTTACACCCTAACCTTTCTTCTTAACCTACACACTACAAAAACCCTAGAATTCCCTTGACCTAGGGCAGGCGCCGCCCATCCCTTATCTCCTAACTCACTGCCGCCGACCTCACACATAAAAAACCTAGACACTACAACACAAGCCCGAGAAGACCCTCTCAGCCGCCCTCCACTAGTCGGCGCTGCCCCGCTACCTCCCTCATCTCCATCTTCAGCCTTAACACACCCTAAGCATAATCTTCTTCAACGCTTGGACAGACCTAGGAGCTTCAAAATCAGCCGTTGCTGCCTCAGATCTTCTCTCTTAACCAAGACAAGCCAAAAAAAAACCCTAGAACACCTATACCTAGGAGCCACCTAAAACCCGTCGGACTCCATAAACACCTTCAGCTAAGCCGCAATCAACTCCCCTCCAGTCATCCTTTTCCCCATCGCCAAGACAGCCACCACCCCAACTCCCTCCTCTCAAAACTGCCGCAACAAAACCAGCAGTACCGGCGTGAGAGAGCAGCATCAGCGTTAAAGAGCAGCAGCAAGGGATTGCAAAAAACTAGTCTGAAACGTAAAAATGGGGCAAAATTTTAGGAAATTTTGTTGTTGATTTTTAATTTCCGAATCTTTGTTCAAATTCCAAAAAAAAATCATGGTAGAGCTTCTGTGTTCTTTAGTTTGATTTTGGCTTTTGGTTTCCAAAATCTTTGGTCTTGATTTCGAAAATCATGTTATTTACTTGAGGATTGGAAGTTTGCTGTTTTTGGTTACTGGTTCGAGATTCGTCGTGGTCAAGTTTGTTGAATTTGGCTCGTTGGTTTTGTTATTGATTTTCCATCAAAGTCCGATTTACATTCCATTGGAGATCTCTCAGTAATCAAATCTTCAAAAAAATATTTTGCCGCTCTAAGGTCCACTCGTACCTCTTTACTTGAAATATCTTGTTTCTTTAGTTGGTATTGATTTGATTGATGAAACTCTTTGCTTGATTATCTTGTTTTGGATATTAATTGATGCTTACACTTTATCTGGGGTTTGGGTAATGAAAGCATATATTTAGCCCATAAACAACTTGTTTGGTTTTAACTTGTTTGCTTAAAGTCGGTAGAACCATGTTTAGGCCGTTATCACTTGGGTAGGCAAGCCTTAGGATTTTCATTAGTTTCGGGGCGAGAGGTTGTTCCCTTAGTTAAATTTATCCAGGGAATACCCCTAAGGATTTGTATATATATTTGATTCGGGGAAATTCCCCGTTGTACATGTAAACGGAGGCCGCGGGGAACCTCGGGGAAGAAGTATGGTATATATTAGCATTTAGGACTTTATATTTCTTTTATATTTTCTTTTATTAGGTGGGGATGACCTCGATCCTCTTGTGCGTTTATTTCATTTCTGTGTGTTTTACCTCAATTTGAATGTTTTAAAAGTCAACTAGATCGAGTACACAACCGTGACCTTCACGGGACTTGGTGAGTGCCTAATACCTTCTCCCCGAGTCAAATTAACCCTCTTACCCTAATCTCTTGTGCGGACTTGGTTTTAGAGTCTAAAATGCTTAGGAAAAAATCATTTAAAAAAATAGTGACCTGGCACACTGAAATCAAAGTCAGGTGGCGACTCTGAGTTATTTTCTTTTGAACACAAATTTGTCACTTTCTAATTGAAAACCCTTTTGATATTAATAAAATATTTTAAACATTTTTAAGAGGGTTAAGTGAGGTTGAAAAAAAGGGGTGTGACAGCTCTGGGACTTGCAGGTTCAAGCTAGTACTTGATCTTGCTGGTTTTTTTAGGATATTCGGTTGAGGTTTTTATGTGTTTTGTTTGCTTTATTTGATTTTTTATTTTTTTTATGTCGTTTTATTATTTGCTAGTTGCTTATTTGTTTATAATTTTTCCTTTATGCGTTACCGCTTTATAACTGTCATCATTTTCATAACCATGGGTCTTCTTTCTGCGATAAATCTCGGAGTACGCATCACATGCATGAACTCTTTGTTGAGTCACCCTTATTTTAGGAGGGGGGCCGTCGGACGTATAGAATGGGTGGAAAGCTTTTTAGCAGCCACCAACGATCATACGCTCCCCCGATTTGCCTTGTTAGTGAACCCCAAACTTAGGTCAGCCTGTAGGTCATTTTTATTTGTATCATATCATTTAGACCTAGCAGGGCTCGGTCCCAGGTACCGTGTCCCTTTGTAGGAGGCATATCCAATTTTTGTCAAAATGGGCTCGTGGCCCAAAAAGACATTTAATCATCCCTATGTGATAGATGTTGCATCTTTGAGGGTAAAAAGGTCATTTGGCAGTCCGATGTTTGGGAAAGAAGGGTAAAAAATGAAGCAAGTAGGGCCCAGTTATATTTTTCTTTCACAACTTTTTTTTTTAAAAAGACCGAAAGAATGAAAAATTCAAAACGATTTTGCACTTTCCTATCATTTTCCAAAAATAAAAAAAACATAAAAACAAAATTCAAAAAGATTTTACATTTTCCATCATTTTTCAAAAAGACACAAAATATATTCTTTCCAAATCAATGTCATTTTTTAAGCTTTCTCCCATATCCAATCTTCCCGAACTATGTGAACCTGATTCTCATCTTTCGGGGCGGGACGCGTAGGCAACCCACATAGGATCTGATCTTCCTAGTAAGTTTTAGGTTCTTGGCTTTGCGGGTCTTAGCCAAATCTTGCATGTCTAGCCACTTTTGGCCACATCAGCTATTCTTGCAAAATGGTATCATTTTGCAAAAGTGGTTCAATGACTCATGTCTTAGGATCTTGAGTCCACAACTAGGTGTCATATTTCTTTGAGGTTCGTCCTTTTTCGGTTTGCTTCTTTAGCTACTTCTGGCCATATCGGTCTTTTTTGAAAAATTGGTTATTTTTTGCAAATTAATTTTGGGCCATGATTATTGGGATTTTGAAGCCATATAAGCCTTTGTGAGGCATTTTTCATATCTTAGAGGTCAATCTTGTTGAGTTTACACTTCTAACCACCCTGCGCCACATAGGTCATTTTGCAAAAATAGCCCAATTATGCATTGCATGTGTCCAATAGGAGATTCCATGGTTTTTTGAGTCATTGATCTATTTGGTCCTATTTTTCTCATTCAGGTGTGGATCCACGTACCAGGACTCGAGCATGACATATATCCCAGGACAATTGCATTCAGGAGCTACTTGAGGAGATTTTATATATTTTGAGCATGTTTTTGAGTCTTTTAGGTGGTTTAAGAGTTTGTCTAGTCTTTTGTTAGCGTACTTCCTATGATGTATTTGAAAACCAAAAATATTATATATGAAAAATTCAAAAAGATTTTTGTTTCTTAATTTATTTTGTCCATTACTTTTTCGAGAACTACGCTTGATCTGATTCATGAGGGACATGATACGTAGTCAACCCACATAGGGTTCGATCAAATCATTATTAAAAAAAAAGCAGAATAAAAGAAAGAAAAGAGTTGTGGGATGTGAGAAATGAGAGGAAGGAAAAGAGTGACAATTAAAAAGAAAAAGAGGAAGGAAAATAAGTGAGCCAAGAAGTAATAGAAAAAAAGAAGAGATCAAAATGAACAAAATTGGGATGATGCCAAATGACCTTGTGACCCTTAATGCCATTCTAGAACCATTAATTGTTGCTAGGAGCATTCCACACAATGTGATATTTATATCTGATAAATGCCCTAATGCTAACATGTTGGCTTTGTTTTGCTCCCCTTTGTTACTTTCATTGTTATCATAACAGAGGGTGGTTAGTTTGTGGCCTTTTGGTGAGTCATCTGTACAACATAAGGTCAAAGAGCAAGGTAGACATGGCTAGTAAAGACTTGGACACAAGAGTTGTAGGCCCATCGAGGGAGATTGTCGAGTCAGAATCGAAACTGAAAGAGGAGTTTTGAAGGTTGAAACATCATATGGTGGAAATGTATCAGGCATGGATTAAGGGACATCCTCCACCTTCATTCCCTACCAACTATACAGAAAACCATGCCTCCATTCCACTACTGTCCCAAGCCCAAATGCCCGCTACCGTTGACCTTTCTCCTCAACATGCACCGGGCTTTACCCCTTACCACAATTACCTTATCACTTTATCCCAAAATTTCCATGCTCCACCAGCCAAAACAACCGCATTCCCAACTCCAAATACCCAATACTATGCCCCAGAACCCACCTTCAAAGTCCTAGATCCTTACTCATGCACTCTCCATTTGAGCCTCATGTTGAAACTGAGAAACCACCGAAGAACATGGAGCAAGAGGAGATATTTAGGAAGTTAAAGAGTTTGGAGAAATCATTGAGAAGTGCAAGGGTTAGGAAGACAGGTCAGTGTGGCTTATAAAGATTTGTGTTTGTTCCCTGATGTTCAACTGCCTCTCGGGTTCAAGATGCCCAAGTTTGACTTGTATGACGGACATGGAGATCCTGTAGCTCATCTGAGAGGTTATTGCAGTGAAATGAGAAGTTTTTGTGGGAAAGATGAAGTATTGATGGCGTATTTCAGTCAGAATCTGAGTGGGGTAGCTCTGGAGTGGTACACCCGCCAAAATGCTAGTAAGTGGCATGCATGGGGTGACGTGGCTCAAGATTTTTTTCGGCACTATCAGTACAATGTAGATATTATCCCAGACCGCTCCTCCTTATCTCAGATGGAAAAGAAACCCAAGGAAGGCTTTAGGGAGCTTTGGTTCAGATGGAACGAACAAGTTGCTCGGGTTAGTTCTCCGATTGGTAGAAAAGATATTGATGAGCCCTGCCAATGATAGAATCCAGTGAGCATTCCCGCTAAA
This sequence comes from Nicotiana glauca, assembly GCA_026770625.1. Lineage (NCBI taxonomy): Eukaryota > Viridiplantae > Streptophyta > Magnoliopsida > Solanales > Solanaceae > Nicotiana > Nicotiana glauca. The sequence goes on along the minus strand of MU680397.1, from coordinate 33,880 downwards.
TGCTTTCAGCCTCAATAGCGACCCCATAAATATCCTCATACTCCAGATAATCCTCCACAATGCTACTTTCCTCCACAGAATCCACAAAGTGATACCTCACATCCCCAGTACTCTATCTACAATGCACCGCCATATGCTCAACGCCCACAAAACTTGCAATGGCTTGGCCGCCTCCACAAATGTCTTACCCACCTCTACAAGCATATCAACTCCCTATCCTAAAAGAGGTTCCAGCCAAGGCCGGAGTACAAAATGAGAATGCAGCAGTAAAGAGAAAAGTCTTTCACTCCTATTGGAGAATCATATGCCAGTCTGTTTCAAAGGCTGAGGCAATTGGACATGTTGAAGCCGATTCAGATAAAAATGCTGAAACACTTTCCAAAGAATTTTGATTTTTCTCAAAGGTGTGCATATTGCTCTAATTCTACGGGGCACGACATAGAAAAATGTTGGCATCTAAAAAGAGCAGTCCAGAAGCTTATTGATGCAGGTGACATTACCGGGCAAAATCCAAATGCAGCAGATACTAGCCAAAGTCCATTGCCTGTTCATAATGAGACACATATGGTGGACATGATTTGTGTGGAAAAGGAATATGAGAATTGTCCTAAATCTCTTAAAGGGCCACTTACCACAATGTTCTCAGCGCTATCAGTCTCGATTTTAGAGGTTGATCTTAAGGAAGTGTTGGCAAAAGGGACCCAAAAGCTATTTGCTAAGGTCAACGTGATGGAAATTGGTGAAGGTCCCAGTAATTTTGATGCGCAGTCCAGTGGCTAGGATGTCGAGCTTGGTAATTGGAAAGACTCCTTTCTTGGCTAGCCAGAGAGGAAGTTTGGTGGTTTATTTTGTTGTCATTTCTGTTTTTCAGGTTATTTTAAGGTTGTTATCCGGATATGGTCTTGTGTCTCAAACCTTTCTTCTTCGTATTTTGCCTAGTTCGTTTAGTTGTAGTAATTCGTCTAGTGTTATCTAGGATTGTTCCAGGGTTGCAACCCATGTCTATTTTGCTTGTTTTGTTCAAACCCTTTTCACCATCTGTCTAATGCAATCTCCTGTTTTCTATTAGTTCTGGTCAAGTTTTGTTTAGGTTACTTTTCCTTTTATAGTTCTTTTTATCTTGACTCTAGTGACATGACATGCACGCATAATTCTCAGCCTGGTCTTGAAAGTTAGTTTGATCACAAAACAATGACATGGTTTTGAATATGATAGAGGAAACGAGTAAATATTCATGCATTCTGAGATAACATGGCTTGAATTGAGTGAAACTGAGGCAGTTAGTCTTGAAAATCAAGAGGTTGATAAGAGCATACAATAAGGAAATATCTCTCAAGCAGTTTGAGGAAAATAAGTCAGTGCTGAAATGCATGCTTCCACATAAATATAAGGTTGAGTCAAGTCTGCTTCGAACTAGCAAAGATCATTCATTGGGACAAAGGTATTTCCCGTCGGCACTTTCTGTTTGTAATGGTGCCATCAATAGATACTGTGCATGATTTCTTTGCTTATCTTCAATTGAACGTTTGTGCTTGGCATTTTTTAAGTTTGGTATGACGAAGCCATTTTATTCTGCTACCCCCAAACACTTTTATCTTTTGCTATCCTTTTTTATCCTTAATTTGTTTTGTTCCATACCCCTCTTTTAGAATCAGAAGTAGAGTTTCGAACTAGAAAAGAAAAAAGAAAAGAGAAAAAGAAAAAGAAAGAAAAGGAAAAGAAAAGAAAAAGAAAAAACAACAACTTTGTTTAGAACTACGTTTGACCTGATTCTTGTCACCTCAAGATACGGAGGCAGCCTTACGGTTTGGTCACACCAAATAAAATATTTCATAATCCCCGAAGTCAAGAGTAGGGCAGTTTTTCTTAAAAATCCCATCAAATCAAAAATCCAAAAAAAAGAGAAAAGAAAAAAGGTTTTCCCCAGACTCTAAGAAACTGGGGAAGAAATTTTAGTTTGTAAAAAAATATTTCCCCAGACACTAAGAAACTGAGGCAGAAGTTTTAATTTTGCCAAAAAGTCTGATTTCAAAAGTTGTAATTTTGAACCCTTTCATCTTAAATTATTTTGAGCCTTTATGCGACCCTTTCTTTCCAACCCTATCCAAAATCCTGCATTACGGTCCAAAAAAAGACCTTCCGACCAGTTTTTGAGGATGCCAAATCAAGTGTGTGGTGAAAGTATGATCTTCCTACATCATAGGTAATACCTTGTTCTCATCACAAAGAGAGAATATGATAAATGAGAGATTCTTATAGATGAAAACCCCCATTGGCACCGTAGGGCGACGGTGAGTTGAGAAAAAGAGAAAAATGAGAGAGGCTTGATGGTGAAAACCCTTCAGGGCACTACAAGTCAACTGAGGACATCTTAGAGGCACAACAAGAGTTGAACATTAGACTTGCTTAACAGATTAAGCTACTTTAATCCAAAATGCATGTCCCAGTCATTAGAGTTGGTATCTACATCTGACAAGTTTCTACTCGGTGATTTTCTTGTTAGATGTCATCTCTTTCTGTTGTCCACTCAACTCTGTTCTTCTTGCTTTGTTTAAGTTCTCCGGAGTCTATTTTGTCAGAACAAGTAAAGAAATGACTTCAAAATCTACTACCTGCTTTCTAATTGCACAAAGCGGTGTCTGGCTAGCAAATCAAAGTGGCATAAGCCAGGAAAGAACAATATACGCACTGAGTTGGTAACAATCAACATGTTTTGGGATTCATGTGAAATGCAAAGATTCGGTAAATGTCAATTCATGAGCACAATGCAGCAGATAAAGGGTATCGGGTTTGAACAGATCAAAAGTTTTTTTGTGATAAGGGTGATAGAGAAAATGGTTAGTCAATAAAAAAGCAAGGTCTTTCAAGTTGAAATCAAAGTTATCATAGGAACTGAATTAGCAATCACCCTCGAAGTCAAGGCCAAAAACTAACCATCATGTTTTAAACCCACAAGTTTTCTTTGTCTGAAACAGGGATAAAGGCTATGTTCATAACAAAGCGTGAATTATTCAGGTGTAATGCCCCAATTTTGCTTGTGCAAAGGCTACTGAGAAGATCACACATCACCCTAGGAGAAGCACTTCCTAATCTGGGCCTTTCAAGTTATAATTTTATTTTAAGAGATGCACTTCCTAATGTTGGTCATTTAAATTCATCCCTAGGAGACGTACGTCCTAGTTGGAGTCATTGAAGTTTTACCCATTAGGAGACACACTTCCTAGTAGGGGTCTTTCAGATTATACTTGTTGGGAGACACATTTCCTAGTTTTTAGGTCATTTAAGTTCATTTCTAGGAGATGCACTTCCTAGTTTGAGTCATTGAAGTTCCATCCCTAGGAGACGCACTTCCTAGTCCGAGTTTTCAAGTTAGATTTTATTTTAGGAGATGCACTTCCTAAATTTAGATTTTACCCCTAGGAGATGCACTTCCTAGTTTGGGTCATTTAAGTTCATCCTTAGGAAATGCATTTCCTAAATTGAGATTTTACCCCTGGGAGATGCACTTCCTAGTTTGTGTCATTTTGGTTCATCCCTAGGAAATGCACTTCCTAGATTGAGTCGTTGAAGTTCCACCCCTAGGAGACGCACTTCCTGGTCTGGATTTTTCAAGATATACTTTTAGGAGATGCACTTCCTAAATTGAGGATCATTCCTAGGAGACGCACTTCCTAGTTTGAGTTATTAAAGTTTCACCCATAGGACATGCACTTCCTAGTCTGGGTTTTTCAGGATATACGTTTAGGAGATACACTTCCTAAATTAAGGTTCATTCCTAGGAGATGCACTCACCCCTAGGAGATGCACTTCCTAGTTTTGGTTTTTCAGGTTATATTTATTTTAGGAGATGCACTTCCTAGTTTTGGTTTATTCAAGTTTCATCACTAGGAGACGCACTTCCTAGTTTGGGTTATTCGGGTTTTATTATTAGCAGACACATTTGCTAGTTAAAGTTTCTTGGTTTTATTCACAGGAGACACACATCCTAGTCGAGTCTTTAGTTTACTCTCATCATTGCATCAATAGCACGAGTAGTTTCCAATTTTGCTAATAACTCACAAAGCTTCCTAATGTAAACTGGGGCAAAAAATTTTGTTTGTTTTGTTGTTTTGATTGCAGGCACCCACCTGGAGAACAACGGAATACATTTCAAGTTTTGGCAATCAGGAACCCACCTGGAGAACAACGGAATATAGTTCAAGTTTTGGCAATCAGGTGCCCACCTGGAGAACAAGGGAATACAGTTCAAGTTTTAGCAATCAGGCGCCCACCTGGAGAACAAGGGAAGTCATTTCGGAATCCAATTCAAGTTAGAACTAGCAGAAGCTCACAGCAAGAATGCGAGTCAACAATCCGATATGATCAACAGAAGTAATTTCAATCTAGAATAAAAAAGAAAAAAAAAGGAAAAAGAAAAGGGAAGTGAATCCAAAATGCAGAAGCTGAGAAAAGAGGTGGATTGCTCAAGATATGACTAAAGTCACAAGCATGGTGTGTCTGGTTTTGATCCAAAAAGCTGAAGAAGAATTAACTAGCACCTTCAACTAGCAAGCGTCAAGGTTCAAATCTAAAGTCCGCATGAAGAACCGTTCAAGACTCAAGATCAAGCTTCAGAAGACATATAGATAGGAATCTTGTAACTCATAGTTGTCAGACTTAGTTAATGTTTTTCATTTTTTGATTGTGATGTAATAACAGGATCGCGGACCGGAACCTCGACGTCACCTCAATTGGCTCTCCACCTCGGTACACTCCATCACTGTTCCTACTTCTGAACTACACGTGCCTGATTCCTTTATAGCCAAGGATATGTAGGCAGCTCAAATACCAGGGCTCGGTCACAATCTTTTTAGCCATCTTTATTTTCTTTTGAATAAGCGTCAGGTCATAAATCAATTATGTTGCTTATTGTTCTTTGCTCTGAAAACTCTTTGTGTTTCCAAGCAAAGAGGGGTAGCTGTAAGCACGTAATTTTTGACCCGCGCAACTTTTAAAAGTACTATTTTAAAAAAATATTTACTTATTTTTATTTTAATAGGATTTAGCCTATTTTTCACTTTTAGTCTAATAGTAGAACATAAAAGTCGAAATACAAAAATATTTTCAATTTTATCTTTTATTTTTCTATTTAAGTTAAGGCCATTAGTCTTTTGTAATAATATTAATATAAGTTTTCTATCATCCTAATTAACTTTTATCTGATTTCATTTTAATATATAATCTTTGAAAAATGACATTTTCATATCATCTTCTTCAACCCTTGGATAGACGTAAGAGCTTCAAAATCAGCCACTGCTGCCTCAGATCTTCTCTCTTAACCAAGACAAGCCAAAAAAATCCCTAGAACGTATATATCTAGCATCCGCCTGAAACCCGTCGGACTCCATAATCACCTTCAGCCAAGCCGTCGCCGTCTCCCCTCCAGTTATCCTTTTCCCCATCGCCGAGACAGCCACCACCCCAACTCCCTCCTCTCAAATCTGCTGCAACAAAACCAGTAGTAGCGGCATGAGAGAGCAACAGTAGTATGAAAGAGCAGCAGCAAGGGATTGCAAAAAACTGGTTTGAAACGTAAAAAGGGGGAAAAATTTTAGGAAATTTCTTTGTTGATTTTTGATTTCTGAATCTTAGTTCAAATTCCAAAAAAAATCATCGTATATATATAAGGAGCTTCTTTGTTCTTTAGTTTGATTTCGGTTTTTGGTTTCGAAAATCTTTGGTCTTGGTTTCGAAAATCATGGTATTTACTTGAGGATTGGAAGTTTGCTATTTTTTTTTATCGGTTTGAGATTCGTCGTGATCGAGTTTGTTGAATTTGGCACGTTGGTTTTGTTGCTGATTTTCCGTCAAAGTCCGATGTACATTCCATTGGAGCTCTCTCAGTAATCAAATCTTAAAAAAAATATTTTGCCTCTCTAAGGTCCACTCGTACCTCTTTACTTGAAATATCTTATTTTCTTTAATTGGTATTGATTTGATTGATGAAACTATTTGCTTGATTATATTGTTTTGGATATTAATTGATGCTTACACTTTATCTGGGGTTTGGGTAATGAAAGCATATATTTAGCCCATGAACAACTTGTTTGGTTTTATATTGTTTGCTTAAAGTTGGTAGAATCATGTTTAGGCCACTAGCACTTGGGTAGGAAAGCCTTAGAATTTTCGTTGGTTTCGGGGCGAGAGGTTGTTCCCTTAGTTAAATTTATTGGGGGAATACCCCTAAGGATTTGTATATATATTTGATTCTGTGGAATGCCCTGTTGTACATGTAAACGGAGGCCGTGCTGAACCTCGTGGAAGAAGTATGGTACATATTAGCATTTAGGACTTTATTTTTCTTTTATATTTTTTTTACTAGGTGGGGACGACCTTGAGCCTCTTGTGTGTTTTACCTCAATTTGAATGTTTTAAAAGCCAACTAGATCGAGTACGCAACCGTGACCTTCACGGAACTTGGGAAGTGCCTAACACCTTCTCCCCAAGTCAAATGAACCCCCTTGCCTTAATCTCTGGTGCGGACTTGATTTTAGAGTCTAAAATGTTTTAAAAGGAATAAATTATTTAAAAAAAGCGGTGACCTGGCATACTGGAATCAAAGTCAGGTGGTGACTCTGAGTTATTTCCTTTTGAGCATAAATTTGTCATTTTCTAATTGAAAACCCTTATGATATTCATAAAATCCTTTTAACATTTTAAAGAGGGTTAAGTGAGGTTGAAAAGTAGGGTGTGACAAATAATAGTTTAACAACAATACCCCGGCAATGGAAACAATATCATAAGTGGTAATATCCCGGCAATGGAACCAATATCAATAACAATAATATCCCGACAGGAAAAACAATATCATAAGCAATAATATCTCGGCAAGGGAACCAATATCAATAACAATTTCATAAAACTCTCCTCATTTCCATAGTCTCATGTCAACACAAATCTCAGCTTGAGCCAATTCTCTAAAATGTTCAATTACCACAAATACTTCCATAAGCCTTGTTCAATATTAGAAATCATCATATCAATCATGAACAATACAGAACGGGGTCACATTATTCATAGTATAAGACTCACGGGCATGCTTGACGCCGACATATAGATATTCGTCACCACACCTATACGTCTTACCCAACAACTAACACATAGCAAATAAGACCAAACTCCTACTCCCTCAAGCTAAGGTTAGACCAAACACTTACCTCGAACTTCCAACCTCAAACACCGCTTTTCCTTTAGAATTCGCCTCCAAATTATTTGTATCTAGTCTAAATTAATTTAATAACATCAATAAATACTAAAGAATTCATACTCAATGCTTAATTATAGGTTTTCTATCATTTGTCCCAAATAAGTCAAAATCGATCCCGGGCCCACTTGGTCAAAACTCGAGGTTCGGACCAAAATGCAATCATCCATTCACCCACGAGCCCGAAAATGCAATTTGTTTTGAAATTCGACCCCAAAACGAGGTCTAAATTCCAATTATTCAAAAAGCCCTAATTCTACCCAAATCCCCCCGATTCCTACCATGAAAACCCGAGAATCTTAGTTGTAAATTAATGAAAAACAATGGAGAGTTAAAAGAAAGTAGTTAATGGACACTTACTATGATTTTGGGAAGAAAAGATCTTGAGAAAATCACCGTAGGCCATCTATTTTTGGGAAAATTAAAAAAGAAAGACGTTGGAGTTCTATTTTAAATATCCTCACTGCCCGACCCTCACACCTGCAGTGTTTGGGTCACATCTGTGCAAGCGCATGTGCGGAAAATCTTCTGTTTCTGCGGAAATGAACAAGTCCACTAGGGGCCGCACCTGCGGGAATAGTACGGCTTCTACGGAATCACTTCTGCAAAAATTTGTCCGCATCTGCGGAAGAGGGCAGGTTGAGCTGGGCCGCATCTGCAGCTAAAAACACGCACCTGTGGCCCTAGGCTCGCAGGTGCGGGCACACCAGAACTGGTGCACCAGCAGAGTTTTTCCAAGTCTAAACACCTTGTAGCCTATCCGAAACTTAGCCGAGCCCTCAGGGCTCCAAATCAAACATGCACTCAAGTCCAGAAACATCATACAGACTTTCTCGTACGATCAAATTACCAAAACAAAACCTAGAACTATGAGTTTAGCATCAAAATAAAAGAAAAATCTCAAAAACTTTCAAAGTTTCAAATTTTACAACTAAGGGTCCGAATCACGTCATATGACCTATGTTTCTTACCATATAAGACCTGTACTGGGATTCAGAACCAAAATACGGGCCCGATACCATCAGATTCAAACACATTTACATTTCCAAAAACTCTTATAAGTTTAGTTGAACAATTTTCTTCAAAAATTTATTTCTCGGGCTTGAGACTTCGAAATTCAATTCCGGGCATATGCCCAAGTCTCATATTTTCCTAAGGACCCTCCGGGAATGTCAAATCACGAGTCCAGGTCCGTTTACCCAAAATATTGACTAAAAACAACTTAAATTAAATTTTAAAGGCAAAATTAGCATTTTTATCAAATTTTCACATAAAAGCGTTCCGGATTTACGCCCGGACCGCATACGCAAATTGAGGTGAGATAAAAGAGGTTTTTAAGGCCTTAAAAACAGAATTCACTTGTAAATCAAGTGGTCATCACAACTGTGGACTCTGCTACTTAGCTGCTTCATTTCTTTATTTTATGGTATATCACTATATTACTATAAGCAATGCAGGATATACACTTTTAAAAGATTGAAAAATTGCAATATCAAACATAAAAATTACATTAACTTGGAGTTACAAAAACCAATTTCAAGTTTTCAACTAGAATGCTTAAAATTTTCAGGATAAATATTCTTTTCATATGTTTGGTTATCCCTTCACACTAGGGACAATGACACATTTAGCCACAAAAATAAAATTATTTACCCCTTGTCTATCTATTTATTTTTCTACCCATCAAACTAATTACATTTTCTCCCCATAGTAGTTTTGTGAAAAATTTTCTCTTTCTTCTCTAATTCTTTTTTATTTCTATGCTTCATTTCCTTTTTTTCTCTTTTTCTTTCTTTATTCCTTTTCTTTTTTCTCGTTTTATTCTTTATTTTTTCTTTTTCCTTCTCTAATTTCATTTAACTTTTTTTTTTGATATTTTTTTTGATATTTTTTTTTCTCTTCATAATCTAATTTCATTACTCTGCATCCTAGCAAATCTGAAACAATACAAACTCAGCATATAAACCTTAACTCTCCACCAAAAATGCCAAGAATTCCCTTTCCCAACAGAAGACGATACCGTCTGATACAGATCCTACGCCAAAGGCCCTCAACGGTGGAGAATCAACCTCCTCCAAACAACCCACCAGCAAATAGTCCCACCATATTCATCCAACCTCCAATGCCACAGAACCACCAACCTTTGTCATGGGTGGCCCTGGGCCTAATAGGCTATGCCATATCCTTCAACATAATGTTGAACGACAGGAAAACAATAATAGTGATCCAAAACTCACATTATTCAGCTCAACTAATTTCGGAAGGGATTCAGATGGCAATGAACAAGTTCATGAACCATGTACGGTGAACAACATCCTTCACCCAATAGCCCCAAATATACCACCAAATATAGCTCAAACAATGATGGGACAGTGGAGTCTACCTCTACACTTTGTCCCAGTCCAAAATACAAATCAAACACTGATGGACCTCCCATTCTTTACTCCAGAGGTGATGACCAACATCAACCCAGTTTTCACACCATGGGATGTACATGCAAGTCAGGGTCAAGCTCCAACTGCTCAACATGCACCTCAGTTCCACCAGCCAAGACCATCACACCCACAATCTCACCAAAATATACCATAAAATGTTCCTCTCTCAGAATCAATAGGGGAAGCTGTGGAACCCAACTTAACCCTAGAACCAATACTAGAGGATTCAAATTTTGACGAGATAAAGGTGTTCATCTTCATGGAGATGCAAGAGCAGAGGCAGATTCTCAAGTATCCAACAGCTCTTTACAAGTGTACAATGGACATAAGGCCTCAACATATCCGACCATTGGGCAGCATGCAATGATCTTGGTTCCTTTCCAGAGAAGGAATCCAATTCATGCACCAAGAGTGCTGGAGAATGGAGACCTTCACAACTGGAATCTCATGATGAATAGGCCCATCAACTTTATCATTTGGAACATTAGAGGTGGCAAAAAGGACAACTTTAGTTTAAACTTTAGAGAGTTGGTCGATTCTCACCATCCATTCATGGTAACTCTCTTAGAAACAAGAATCGACAACCATATGTCACTCCTCAATCTTTTTGGGTTTTCTGACATGATTGAAATTCTTGCTGAAGGTCAATGGGGTGGTATGGTTATCCTATGGAATCATACTCTAGTTAATGTTCACAGTTTCATTCGTAGAAATCGAGAAATCAATGCAACAATTGAGGTAATCCAAACCAACAAATCTTGGTTGTTTACTTCTGTCTATGCTAGCACGAATATTAACAATAGGAATTTTTTATGGGACAATCTCATCAACATGCATAACTCTACCAAGGGACCTTGGTTAGTAGGGGTGACTTTAATGACGTATTAAGCTCTAGTGACAATTTGGGGGAAAATTTATTAACAGAAACCGAGCTAATTATCTTTGGAAATGCATCAATAAATGTGGCCTCTTAGACCTTGGTTATAAGGGATGCAAGTACATCTGGACCAATCGTAAAAAAAAAAATCCTAAGAATGGAAAGGCTAGATAAAATTTATGCTATAAGTGATTGGATAAATATGTTCCCTAATGCTTCTGTTTCCCACCTCCCCAAAGTGCACTCAGACCATAATCCCCTCTTACTTGAAATAGTTCCTAAATCTAATTTGATTCCTCAAAAACCCTTCAGAATTGAAACGTTTTGGAGCAGGTACCCTGATTTCAACACTTTAGCTACCAATTCATGGGTATGTACTAACTACCTTCAAGCATCCAACTCCTTCCTAAATTGTCACGACCCCAAATCGGACCAGGCAACAGTAAAACGTGATGCTTAGCCCAAAATATTATTTGAAATATCATTTCAAGTGTTAAAGCAGAGTAAACATGGCAGTGTTGTGAAAATAATAGAATATAGCATGACTGAGTACAAGTTTAAAGTCAAAACATTGAGGAAATATCAATAAAAATCCCCGAAGGGGTCACATAGTTGGCACAATGCCCAAATATGGCATTCAGCCCAAGATATGATGATAACAAATAGTTTTCAATCAAATACGCAATAAAACAATAATTCGGGATGGATTACATCACATTTCCCAATAGTGCACGACCTCACGCTCGTCATCTAGCATGTGTGTCACCTCAATATAGCACAACTTTGTGCAATCCGGGTTTTCATATCCTCAGAACATCATATACAATTATTACTCACCTCGATCCGGTCCAAGCCCACACGAATCGACCTCTAGATGCTCCAAATCTAGCCATAATCAGTACATAATAATTAGAATATGCTAAGGGAACGAAGCTCACTCGAAAATATCCAATTTACATCCAAAATCCCGAAATTGCTCAAGTCTGGCCCCCAGGCCCACGTCTCGAAATCCAACCAAAGTCACATCAATAGAATCCTCATCCTCGCACGAGTTTATACATACCAAGAACATCAAAATCAGACATTAATTGGCCCTTCAAATTCCCAATTTATACTCTCCAAATTCAAGCCCTAATTCCCCAATTTTTAGGCCTTAATTTCCACATATTTCATGATTAAACAAGTAAGAATCAACATAGGATCGAGTATTGAGTTCACAAATCTTACCTCCAGGTGTTATATCTTGAATTCCCTCTTCAATTAGCTCTCCCAAGCTTTCTCCAGAATGAAATATGGTGAAAACCCTCTCAAAATCGCGAAGGGTGCAATATATACTTTTTGCCCAGACATTTTTGCATCTGCGGCCCAAATTCTAATTTGCGGTACTGCATCTGCAGTCAAGACCACCGCATCTACGGTCCTCACTTAAATTACCAAAACCGCATATGCGACACATTTCCCGCATCTGCGCCTCTGCAGGTACGGTCCCACTACCGTATCTGCCGTTCCTGCCCACTTCTCAATAATCCGCTTCTGCGACCTCTCTCTTACATATGCGATGTCGCACCTGTGGTCCCCAAATCTGCTGGTGCGGAAATACTAGAAGCAGCCAAGTTCAGCAACTTCACAAGTCTCAAACCTTTCCGTCAACCATCCGAAATCACCCCGAGGCCCCCCGGAATCTCAACCAAAAGCACAAACATATCCCAATACCTTATTCAAACTTACACCAATCCTCAAAACATCTTAAACAACATCAAATCAACCCAAACAAATCGGATTCAAGACAAACTTTCCAAAATCTTCCGAATTCCGCTCTTGATAGAAAACCCAACCAAACCGTGTCTGCATGACCTGAAATTTTGCACACATCCCAAATGACACAACGGAACTACTTCAACTTCTAGAATTCCATTCTGACCTCTGTATCAAAATCTCACCTATCAACCAGAAAACGTCGAAATCTCCATTTCGCCAATTCAAGCCTTAACCTTACACGAACTTCCAAAATGCATTCCGATCACTCTCATAAGTCCCAAATCACCTAAAGGATCTAACCAAATCATAAAAATTCTGATCTGAGATCATATACACACAAGTCAAATCTTGGTCAAACTTTTTAATTTTCAAGCTTCAAACTGAGAACTGTTCTTCCAAATTCATTGAGTTTACCCTGACAACCAAAACCAACAATTTAATTATAAATCATACGGGTCAAGTCATGCCAGAGAAATTAAGAGCTAGGTGCAAAAGCTCAAAACGACTGGTCAGGTCATTACATCCTCTCCCACTTAAACATACGTTAGTCCTCGAACGTGCTTGGAGTTGTTACAAAATCCAACCAATCGCTAAATAACTTTACCGTGCATGTACCTGGGGGTGATCCCATGTCACCTTATCTCATATAGGTCCGATAACACAAAGCAACTGAAAATTCACAATCCAACCTAGCCCATAAACCTTAGAACCACATTTACACTCCTAAAATCATCCATAAGATCAGAATCTCACTTCTATACTCTGAATAAGCCCGAACAAGTTGTAATAACCCATAGCTGCAACCTCGGGTGCAATTACATGACATACCACATAACTCAATCACTGGTAGCGATAACGTCTAATCACAACAACTGCACGTAACACCTGAATATCGATAGAAAACCTCTTATCAACTAAAGTCTCATTCCAACACTTTCATATACTGCCAATGATAAACGAAACAAGCAGTAAACCATAATCATTTCTCAGATCAACCGTTCATGAAGACATTTCTCTTTTGGCAAAGACCATAGCAAATTTCTGAGCCGAACCTCGATATTATCCTTCCAACACGCTGAAATTGAATCTGATTGTATTTATTAAAGATCCCAACGATCCTCCTTTGATAAAAAAAATAAACTGGTGACATGACACATCAATACAGACTAAAGCCACAACCTGTGCAATTCGTGCACCAATAAGCAACAATCCGAACATACTCAAATCATGGAAATGACTCAAATGAAAGAGCTGCACCGCAAGCTCACTAGTACTACCACAACACAAGGTTGCAAATCCATCTCACATTATAGAAACAGAACACACGAATCTAACCCGCAAGGTCATACCTCCACATAACTTTGTTGCAATGTGCGATCCTATCCAAATGCTGGTCCACAGGAAACACCTCAAGTCACTATGCTCAAAATTGACAACCACGCACAATTGATGCCTAGAACTAAAGCAAATCATCATAACCATGGTGAAGCAAATACATAACACCACACAAACCCGAAAGGACATAACTAATACGCCATCAGCCGAGCAATATCCAATACTCCTCCCGCTCGAGTTCCACTAAGAGACCCCAATAAAACTGCACTATATGTGCCTATAACCAACAAATCCCAATGCCTCGCAACACGCAAAGGTAACTCATAGATCTCCCCAGAACGCTAATAAGCTCGATAACAATCAAATCACACATCTCTCGGAGCAACCAAGTTGACTCAAGTTAGAACACACATCCATATTGGTTTGCCAACAAAACCCTTATCAAAGAAACCCTGAAGCTGCTCCTTCAACTCCTTTAACTCTGTCGGTTCCATACGATATGGTGCCTGGCATCAAATCAATATCGAAATCAACAACCTTGCCCGGAGACATGCCCGGCCACAAGAAACACATTTGGAAAAGTCCCTTACCATCGGAACTAAATTAATGGTAGGAGTCTCTGCATTGAGATCCATCACGAAAGCCCAAATAAGAAGGACAATCCTTCCCAGCCATCTGTTGGGTCTTCGAAATATAAAACCACCTTACTAGAACATGAAATCTGTCGAATATCGCCACTCAATCCGTGCCATTCCCGTCATAGCCAACATCGCCGCCTCAGCGCAATCGCCTAGAATGACACAACGTTGAGACAACCAGTTTATACCTAATATCACATCCAAAATCTAACATATCAAGCAACAAAATATTCGATCGGGTCTCCAAACCCCGATAGTCACTAAATAGTGCCGATACACGTGACCCACAAGCACAACATATACCGAATATGAGAACTCCCAGTCTCTAACTCCATATAGCACACAAATCACCACACTTGAATCCCAATTCTGCTGCCCGAATACATACTACACCTCTAATACTCAATCATTCCATGAGAGATACTCCAAAATTCTTCTGTGCTACCAAGCAAGCTCGAATATCAACAGTCGATCTAATAAGAAAGTGTCGCGATACGACCGAAGTACCATCACTTAATCACCCCAACAATACCATTTCCTTAATCATCCAAAGATCATTTCCCTAATTATATAAAACTCACATCTCTAATTATCTGAAGCTGCCCGTGCTGCCTAAGAATAGACCTTCCCTTCAGAACTGATTTGTGACCTTACACATGCAAACCTAAGTCTTGCACAACATACCACATATACCATACCATCCTAAAGTAAACATGAGAACTTCATACCCATTCCGAGCCACACGCAACTACGTACTCAATTAGTCAAGAACTTTCCATTGATCCCATCTAGAAGAAAATCACTAACCATCCCATGCTCCTCATGCCTACAGAAAATATACGTTTCCAATCGATGTAGAAACCATCAAGAACTCTCGGATTCCCTTGCACAAACCAGACCTGTCAGAACTAAATCCTTCTAACTCGACCAAGCTACACAAGCCATCAAAACCTAAGAGCATTGTCGCGAAATACCTGTAGGAACTCATTACCTAGTACACACCCAAGGAACTAATCATATCCTTACCATATCGATCTGGCCTTCTACCAAGCTATCACATCTGTCCGAGTTTCCTTTTGATCTACCTTCAACTTGATACTCCTTCTTGTTATAACACAACAATTCCTCAACCCAGACTCCCTTCACGAGACCCAAGCATAGACCACACCGACTAAGGCTCATAAGCTGCTGAATACCCCCTTAAACGTCCCCAAAAGCACCACATTTGAAATATCTTACTCTGAAAAGATCTCCTGTAAATCTAAATTCGTTACTTTCACCTTTCTAATGCTGATAAATAGAATCCTATAGTTGATATAGAATGACACAAATCTTGACATCTTACAAAATGCAAACCTCAGTTTCTAGCCAAAAGTACAACTTGAAAATCCCCAATCATTGCATGTAAAATCTTGAACACACCGGAACCATTATTTGGAGTCATCCACTCTAATCGAACTGCAATTAGCCTGATCAAATGAACCAAACAATCTGTGCCTCATTTGCATTTCGATACCGCAGAATGCAACCTCACCTTAATGCAACCAAGCAACTTCCTACCCCATGCACCGAGCATCCTACACCAATAACCACTCAAGACACTATGTGATTCTCATACACCTATGAGGCATAACATAACCTTTGTCGAAATGTTCCTTTACTCGAACCATCCTCAGTTTTGATCTCCGCAAACCTTAATTGATTCACCAGCACGCCTCCAACTGGAACCAATGTAGCACATAACCGTGCAATCAGCAACTCAATAGCAGACTCCCCCACTTGGCTCAAAGCCATAGATCAAAACACACTCAATAACTCATACTCTATTACTGTCATAATACCATAGTGAGATTTAAACTCGATTCTTCATGAGCTCATGAAACACAGACCATCTGGTACTTAATTCTTCTGTAATTATCGCATTCATCCTCACAACAGTCAAGCCCACTCTCTTAAGAGACCTAAATTCAAATTTTAACACTTATATTTCACTTATAAATAAGATCTTCTAACAGACAACATAAGGATCACACAACCTCAAAACAATCCGCAGGAGATAACCCACATGCTTTGCCTCCAACTATCATTTCCGTATACCTTCCACCGTCATAAACATTGTGCAGTCACTTAATCTTTCTAAGTCTGAAATCATATCGTAACATGAAATTTAATTCACTCCCAACTAGGAAACATGAAAAGATTCTTCACACGCCCATATCTCGGGGCTATACCTCGAATCAAGATGGAAATCAAGCACCTAATAGTTCTTCTATCCTCCGGCAGAACCTTCTCATCGCTTCCAAATCATACAAATACATCTCGCAGTCACATCACACCCATCACATAACTATCTAGTCATTACTTTCCTTAATAGAGCCACAACAACACATATAGATCTAGAAACACGTGCTCACGCAATCAACATTTCAGGGCTCAAGCTATAGGTAACAATCTAGCCTCAAGTCTTCCAAATTGGCCCAACATCAATACACAGAGATCACATCTCGCCCCTCGATCAGGGAATCACCAGCCATCGATGCATATCTAATACTGAGCGCTCATATGCACATATGAATGCATGAAAGAAATTCAAAGAGTTACTTTTCAAGCTGAACCAAGGACACACGATAAGAATTCAAGAATGTGAAGTTTTTCCTAAAGGTTCTGCAAACTCTCAAGGATAAATACAGATGTCTCCGCACCGATCTGTGAGACTCTACTAAACCTGCTCATGACTCGTGAGACCTATGTAACCTAAGCTCTGATACCAACTGGTCACGACCCCAAACCGGATCCGATCGTGATGGCGCCTCTTGTGAAGACAAGGCCAACCGATATAATTCCCAAATTCAGTTTTAATAGTTTAATAAGTCAATTTAAGTCATTTATCATGATAAATCCACAACAAGTACATATTTAGCAAAATAAAAGAATAGTGGAAATAAATACATCCCGATATCGGGGTGTCACAAGTCACGAGCATCTACTAGGGTTTAAATACAACTGACAAAGTCTAAAATGTACTAAATATAGACTAGCGAAATAAAGAGGGAGAAAAGTAATGCTGCGAACGCCGGCAGCTACCTTGTTAAACTCCGCTGACTCTGCCTCCGATCAACCAATACCCGCTACCAGGTTCAAAAATACCTGAATCTACACACAAGGTGCAGTGAGTAAAGTGATTAATCCAACTTAGTGGGTAATAATCATAACTAAATACTGAGTGATAAGAAATCACGAAAAGTGCATCAACATGTTTTATAGAAGTAGTACAAAACCAGTAAGAAAGCTATGAAGCAGTGAACTCTCTTAAAGCATCTCAGCTCAGTTTAAACTTCTTTGAAAATGACTTTTTTTTTTCAACAGTTATGCAAATGAATGCAAAGCAATTAGTTTAGATAGGCAGAGAAAATCCACCCCTCGGGCACAAATACACAATTAAAACAGGTAAATGACAAGCAAGTAAGAAAGATAAGCACATAAGTTCGACCCTCGGGGACAATGTCAACAAATTCGCCCCTCGGGCAAAATCTCAGAACAATACCAGTCCCTCGAGCAATCACATAGAACAATACCAGCCCATCGGGTAATCACATAGAACAATACCAGCCCCTCGGGTTATATCTCATATCACAATGGGTACCTGAGCTTACTGGGGATGTGTAGACTCCTGGAGGGGCCCCTTACGGCCCAAGAGCAATATCAAGCCATCTTGTGGCATCATCTCTAGGCTCTCGGTCTCATATCAACAAGCCACCTCGTAGCATACATATCTCAGGCCCTCGGCCTCATAATCAAAATTAGTGTATCACCGCTGTAGCATGTAGCCCAACCCAAAAGATATCCGCACAACACAGGCCCTCGGCCTTACTCATTCAAAAATCACATAAGCCACTCAGGCAACAGTAAAACGTGATACTCAGGCCAAAATATTATTTGAAATATAATTTCAAGCGTTAAAGCATATTTAACATGGTTGAGTTTTGAAAACAGTAGAATATAGTATGACTGAGTACAAGTTTAAAGTCAAAACAGTGAGAAAATATCAATAAAAATTCTTGAAGGGGTCACATAGTTAGCACGAGGCCCAAATATGGCATTCATCCCAAGACATGATGATAGCAAATAGTTTTCAATCAAATACGCAGTAAAACAATCATTTGGGATGGACTACGTCACAATCCCTAACAGAGCACGACCCCACGCTCGTCATCTAGCGTGTGTGTCACCTCATTATAGCACAACGATGTGCAATCCGGGGTTTCATACCCTCAGAACATCAAACAATCATTACTCACCTAGATCAGGTCCAAACTCTAGCCCACGATTCCTTTGCCCGCATAAATCAACCTCCGAATGATCCAAATCTAGCCACAATCAGTACATAATCATTAGAATATGCTAAGGGAACAAACCTCACTCGAAAATATCCAATTTATATCCAAAATCCCGAAATTGCTCAAGTCCGGCCCCCAAGCCCACGTCTCAGAATCCAACAAAAGTCACATCAATAGAATCCTCGTCCTCACACGAGTCTATACATACTAAGAACATCAAAATCGGACCTCAATTGCCCCTTCAAATTCCCAATTTATACTCTTCAAATTCAAGCCCTAATTCCCCAATTTTTAGGCTTTAATTTCCACATATTTCATGATTAAATAAGTAAGAATCAACATAGGATCGAGTATTGAGTTCACAAATTTTACCTCCAAGAGTTATATCTTGAATTGCCTCTTCAATTAGCTCTCCCAAGCTTTCTCCCGAATGAAATATGGTGAAAACCCTATCAAAATCGCAAAGGGTGCAATATATACTTTCTGCCTAGACATTTTTGCATCTGCGGCCCAAATTCTAATTCTGCGGTACCGCATCTGTGTCCTCACTTAAATTACCAAAACCGCATCTGCGACACGTTTCCTGCATTTGCGCCTCCGCAGGTGCGGTCCCACAACCACATATGTCGTTCCTGCCCACTCCTTAATAATCCGATTCTGCGACCTGTCTCCCGCATATGCGGCATCGCACCTGCGGTTACCTAATCCGCAGGTGCGGAAATACCAGAAGCAGCAAAGTTCAGCTACTTCACAGGTCTCAAACTTTTCTGTCGACCATCCGAAATCACCCCGAGGCTCCCATGACCTCAACCAAAGGACAAACATATCCTAATAACTTATTCAAACTTGCACCAATCTTCAAAACACCTCAAACAATATCAAATCAACCCCAACACATCGGATTCAAGCCAAACTTTCCAAATTCTTCCAAATTCCGCTCTTGATAAAAAATCCAACCAAACCACGTCCGAATGACAAAAAATTTTGCAACCACATTCCAAATGACACAACGGAATTACTGCAACTTTCGGTATTCCATTTCGACCTGTATATCAAAATCTCACCTATCAACCGGAAAACGCCGAAATCTCCATTTCGCCAATTCAAGCTTAAACCTTTTACAGATTTCTAAAATGCATTCTGATCACGTTCCTAAGTCCCAAATCACATAACGGAGATAACCAAATAATAAAAATTCTTATCCGACATCATATACACACAAGTCAAATCTTGGTCAAACTTTTCAAATTTCAAGCTTGAAACTAAGAACTGTTCTTCCAAATTCATTCCGATTACCCTGAAAACCAAAACCAACAATTTACATAAGTCTTAATACATCATACGGGGCAAGTCATGCCCAAGAACTGACGATCCAGGTGCAAAAGCTCAAGACAACCGGTCGGGTCGTTACATAAATAATGTTAAGGATTTGAAAAATAAAGTTTTTGGCGACATTTTTAGGAAGGAAAAAAAAATTTCTAGACTAAATGGAATTCAAAATTCCAATCACAACCATCATAGTACCTTCCTCCAAAATCCTGAAAGAATTCTGCAAGTTGAATACAATAACTACCTAAGAATTGAAGACGACTATTGGAAATTAAGAGCTACAATTTCTTGGATTCAAGATGGGGATGCCAACACTAAGTTTTTCCATATCATGGCCACTAATAAAAGATAGAGGAATAAAATTACTCACTTCAAGAATGAGGTAGGTGAGTGGATCAATGATCCAACAGAAATACTTAATCACACACATATGACTATTTTCTCAAGTGTTTCACTAGCTCTCATCAACAAACTAACTGACTAGACATTACTACCATCCCAACTAGCTTTAGTAGAGTGAACTTAGACTCACTCGACAACCCTCTAATGCCCTATGATATAATCAATTTCATCTTCTCTTTCAAAACTTTCAAGGCCCCAGGCCAGATGGCATTCACCCATTTTTCTACCAGAAATATTGGAAAATAGTTTATCTCTCAGTTATACAACTTTTTCTTTAGGTTTTTCGTACCAACACTCTCCCAATGGGTACTAACAATACGTACATCTGCCTAATTCCAAAATTCGACAACACTAATAATCTAAAAAAACTTCAGGCCTATTGGTTTATGCAATATTATCTACAAAATTATTACTGAAATTATTGCTAATAGATTGAAGCCCTTCCTAAATGATCTAATCAGTTCCATTCAATCAAGCTTCATCAAAGAAAGAAGAACTTATGACAATACTATAATAGTCCAAGAAATCATGAACCAGTTCAAAAATAGCAAAGGTAAGAAATATAGCATGATGCTAAAGCTTGATTTAGAAAAAGCATTCAATCGCCTCGAATGGTCATTCATCTATCGAATACTCAAATTCTTCAAATTCCCTCCCTCTATATCCAAGCTAATCATTCATTGTGTAACTACAAGTAAAATTTTAATTTTAGTCAACGGATCAGCTACCTCCTTCTTCAGCCCAAGTAGGGGCATTAGGCAAGGATGCCCCATGTCCCCTTATATATTCATCCTTTGCATGGAAATATTTTCGCGCTTAATTTCTCACCAAGTTGATACTCAAAATTGGGACTCCTTCCATCTCAGTCATAACAATCCGGATATCTCTCATTTATTCTTTGCAGATGACCTTACCCTTATGGGCAAGGTAAACAAAAAATATTGTAGCACCGTGAAGAGAAACATCTCTATTTTCTGCTCATTATCAGGGCAAAATATCAACTTCCACAAATCCAAAATAATCCTCTCTAATAACTGCCCCATCTCAATCACTAAAGAAGTTGCTAACGATATCAACCTAAATGTTAGCAAATCGTTTGGCAATTACCTGGGTTTTTCAATACTAAAAAATCATCCAAAACCTAGCGATTACCAATTTATCATTGATAATATGCATAATAAATTATCTTCGTGGAAGGCCAATTTTCTGAATATAGCAGGACGTACCACCCTAGAAACTTCAACTCTAAATGCTATACCAAGCCATGCAATGCAATACACACTTCTCCCCACCAAGATTTTAAACACAATCGACCGTATTCAATGTAACTTCGTCTGGGGTTCTACGAATGAATACAAAAAATTCCACTTTGTAAACTGGAATACGATTACTAAAAGCAAAAAAGAGGGATGGCTTCGCATAAAGGATTCTAACATAAAAAACCTACTTGCCCTAAGTAACCTTGCGCGGAGAATTATTTTTAACCCTACTGCTCTATGGTGTAAAGTTATCATTCAAAAATATACTACAAACAAAACTCCAACCAATACCTCTTTCATCTGGAATACCATTCTTAAAGGATGGTCTATCTGCTCCAAAGGCATCACTTGGAAACCCAATAAAATTTCTAACCTAAACCTATGGTTATCCAATTGGATTCCTAATCTCCAACCTCTAAGGGAATGCATCGAGGGTCCTCTTAATAAATATGAATTAATCACTAAAATAAGGGATATCTTCTCTAATGGTCACTGGGACCTCTCAAAACTATCCTTTCAACTACCTCCCACTATTATGGAAAACATTCATCAAATCCCCATGCCTCCTCATAGTTGTAAGGACACTCTTATATGGAACATGATCTCTAATGGCTATTTCACTTGTAAATGCTGTCTTAAAATTATTAAACCAATAAAAGAGCATCAACAAGATTTCATGTGAATATGGAAGTCAAATTGCCCTAATAACATCAAGTACCTCCTTTGGCAATGTCTCCACAACAGTCTTCCATGCAAGAAATATCTGCATCATATTAGGATAAATATTAACAAGGAATGTCGAATGTGCCACAAAGAAGAGGAATCTATAGAGCACATCTTCATCAATTGCCCTTAGTGCAACACTTATGGAATGAGCTTATCCCTACTCTTTCTCCTACTTCTAATCAACACTGGCTCATTCACATTAACAATACATCCCCACAATCAAATCACCCCATATGGAATGGCTAGACCTCCATCCATTTCTAATATGGGGAATTTGGACCAACCATAACTACAATAACATTAACAACAACAACAGAAAACCATCTCAAAAATCTATTTATAATCATGCTATTGAATTCCACTTCCTCAATAGCAAAAACCCCCCTACTCAGGCTACCAAAATAATCCAAGTCAAATGGCATGCTCCACAGAAAGGTTGGATCAAGCTTAATATAGAAGGAGCATGTAGCAAAATAAAAGGCGGAATAGGGGGAGTATGCAGAAACAGTTTGGGAAAATGGATCCTAGATTTTCAAAAACACTGCAACGCTTTATTTCCACTACACATGGAACTACAAGCACTCCTGGAAGGACTTCAAGTGGCCAAAAAATACAACCTTTATCCACTTGAGGTAGAAACAGACTCAACCGAGGTTATCAACGTAATAATGGTCATTCAGTTCTTACTAATCTAATCCTTTCATGCAGGTCATTAATGCTCCAGGAAAAGGTCCTTCTACTACGACATAATTTCAGGTAAGGAAACGCTGTAGCTGACGCCCTAGCTTAGGAAGGGAAAAAAAAAGTAATTTTACCCAAACAAGGACTAGGATGCTAGCTGAACCGCTATTTTGTATACAAGAACTTTTGCAAAAGGATATGAGTGGGGAAAGCTTATGTTCGAAGAAAATGCCTAGCTCATTATGTAATATGTTTTAGCGAATCTAAATATTACAAACGGAAAAGGGCTAAATATATCCCTTTACTTTCGAAAATGGTCTAAAAATATCTCTCATTATACTATTGGGTTATCTATATCCCTACCGTCATATTATACCTCTACTGTCATACTTTGGAATAAAAATATCCCTATTTTGGATGGAGAGCCACGTGTCAGCACCAGATTAAAACGATCCCTTTTTTACCCGACCCATTTTTAAAAAACCCACAACCCGACCCCCTATTTTCATTTCATTTTTTTCAATTTTTAAAAATTTGTTTTTCCAGTTTATACAAAAAAAACTTTAAAAAAATGGGAAAAAAATTCCAGTTTTTAAAAAACAAAAATATTTTGTTAAAAAATAAATTTTTTTCCAGTTTTTACAACCAAAAAAAAATTAATTTTTACAAATAATGCTTTAAAAAAGCTGAAACAAATAAAAAAAATATTTTTTTGTAAAAACTGAAAAAAGATAAAAGAACACTTTCCTAAATTTGTGGACTACTAGTGCATTAATTTAAAAAAATAAAAATATTTTGCAATTGTTTTTAAGTTTTATAAAAAGAAAATTCTTAAAAAACTGAAAAATGAAAATAGGGGCGGGTTGTGGGGTTTTTTTTAAAAATGGGTCGGGTAAAAAAAAAGAAATAATTCATTTTAATCTGGTGTTGCCACGTGACACTCAATCCAAAATAGGAGTATTTTTTATCCAAAGTATGACGGTAGGGGTATAGATAACCCAATAGTATAACAAGGGATATTCTTAGATCATTTTCGAAAGTAGAATAGTATATTTGGCCCTTTATCGTATTACAAATGATGATAGCTGTTTGCAAGAGGGGATATGTACCCCAAACATCACTATGACATGTAATATGCAAGACCTTATCTAGTATTATATATGAATAGCAACTTCACTAATAAAAAAAATATAATTTCGTTTACCGTTTTCACAATTTTTTTATACAATAAGAAAAAATAACTAATATAGTTAAATATTTGTTCACCTTAAAAAAAGAATATAACTAGTATAATATACCTTTTTTCTTTTTTTTCTTTCTTTTTTAGATATTTAATAATTCAACTGAAATAATATGAGTTGTCACTTGATCTAATTCACTGAATATCAGTAGAAATGATAATAAAATATTGAAAAATATAATAAAAGTATAAGTAGCAAAAAAGACTTCTAGTACCATATGATACCAATATGGTATACATGTATACCAACATAGTATATGATTGTTCTAGAATATTGCTAACTATCTGTGACTATACTATCGTACCAAAACATTAAAGGAGGCAATAAAAGTATGAGAAAATTACATGCTGGCATTGCAAGCTAAATATTCACAAAGCAACTTACTAATTTCTTATACTTACATGATATATATTTGTATGGGGTCGTTCCAACAATTGCCTATAACTATAAAAACTATTACATAATACACGTAATCTATATCCATCGGCACAAAAAAATCTAGCACTACAAATCATGTTCATATAAATAATTTCAGAATACTAATCACTTAAAAATGCAGCTAAAACAACCGAAAAAATATTCAAACTACTATATGATACTAATATGGCATATAACTATGCCAACATGGTATACAGCTTCACTGGTTAATTTTCGGCAACTATATTACTATACTACTATTACATAATACACATGCATAAAGAGAAAAATTAAAAAAAGTGTGTCACATATTAATATAATAAAGTTTTCAAGATATTATATTATATTACTATTATTAAAAAAAAAAATCAAATGGTGTACCAATTAAATGCAGCTAATTCAACCAAAAAACTATTCAACTAGCATATAATACCAATATAGTATATAACTATCACATAATATACAAAATCTATATCTATAGGTACAAAAAAATCCAACACAGCAAAACATAATCAATATAAATCATTTCATAATAGAATTCACTTAAAAATGCAGCTAAAATAACCAAAAAAATATTTCAACCACCATATGATACCAATATGACATATAATTATACCAACTGGGTACACAGTTCTACTAAATAATTCCAGGCAATTACATATGACTATACTACTATTACATAATACACATGCATAAAGAGAAAAATCAAAAAATAGTGTACCACATATTAATATAAGAAAGTATTTCAAGACATCGTCGTAATGAGCATATTTCGTTTCAAAAATTATATAACTTCCCGCAATTCACATAAAAAATAATATGCAAACATACCCAAAAATACGCCTTTTTCATCATTTATCACTGATATAACAATTAGTCTTGATATATCAAACGTGAAAAGAGCAAGGCTAGTGACATCAAGGACCTCCAAAGACAGAATTAATGTAAGTATGGCTGTCGAAAACGTGTGCATCTGATTACTATGTGGGAGTCCAAAAAGAAGCGCATTAGGATTGGGGTGTTTAAAATTTAAAATCATGAAGGAAAAGTCATCCTAATTGATGAAAAAACGTCTATAGCTGTCGTTTATAGCGACTTATTTAGTGTAGGCCGGATAATTATTTTGAACAAAATGGGTAGAAATTGAAATAATTTTCAAATGGGTACAATACGGGTAATTAATTTGATTCTCATAGGTATATCACATAAATTTCTCAATAGTTAGCCACTTTACAGGTTTAATGTTTAGGAATTAGTCAACCGTGTCCTTAATTTCAATTTTCCAGTTTAAGTTTTCAGGACAAAAATATTTTAAATTATCCTAAAATTAAGATTTTTAATTAAAAATTTCAGGATAAGATAAATACTGACTAATTTCTAAATAATATTCTTGAAAATGATTATCTATGCGGTTGCCTCGAATTTGTTTCCTAGCCTACTATACCCATGATTCTTTCAGACTCCAAATTTGACGTAAAAATTGCACGGGGCGCCCTATTTGGGCGCCCCCTTTTAACATGTAGCCACTTTGTCTTTCTATTTGCACCCGTACCCACTTTTTAAAAAAATTTCAGCTTCCCTTTCTCCTCCCCTTCTCCTCCTCCTCTTCTTCTTCTTCTTCAATACCATGGTTCTTGCTCTTCACTGTAGTTAGTGTTTGAGATAAGCCTTTACAAATAGAATATGAGATTGGAACTTGCTAGTTTCATGCTTTGCGGTAACTGAAGAAGATAGATTTTCTGGATTTAGCTTTGCACGATATGTA